>CM035226.1:97251040-97409451 GCA_020226215.1 Sindora glabra
TGGGTTTCCTATACTGTATTTTCTCTAAATACAGGATTTTCATTCATTCTCTCAAAGCTCCCACTTGGATCGGTAGGCGTGCTTTAAGAGCTCCTACTCGGACAAGATGGATAAAATTCAATATTATTATCCATTTGAATCTTGTAACTCATAAAAAGATACGGTTCAATCAATTTCTCCTCTGCTAGGAAACTCAATTTCCAAAAATGTGGCATCTCTCAATTCAAGTTTCGTTACCATTCCATCCTCGTTTTCATCAATAAAAATATATCCCTTAGACAATTTTGAATATCTTATAAAGATACATTTCTTCCATTTTAGAACTAATTTTTCATATTTATGGGAAGCATCATGGACATACGTAAGTAGACCCCCATAGGTCTAAGAATACTCAAATCAGGTTTGCGTTTTGTCCATAGTTCATAGGGAGTGGAATGTAACAGACTTTGAAGGCATACAATTGAGTATAAAAGTGACTGTTAAAATAACATCTCCCCTAATATGAAAATGGTAGATTTGCCTATGCAATCATTGACCTAACCATATCTAGAAGAGTCTATTTCTTCTTTCAACTACTTCATTTTATTATAGAGTGCCAGGGATTGTCAATTGTCTTATTATCCCTTTCTCTTCACAGAGCTCTTTAAACTGTTCAGACAAATATTCTCGTCCATGGTCAGTCCTAGGTGCTTTAACTTTCTTATCTATTTGATTTTTGACTTCATTTAAATAACATCTGACTAATGCTTCTGACTTATGTGAAATCAAATAAATATGACTGTATAGTGAGTAATCATCAATGAAAGTGATGAAGTACTAAGCTTTGTGTCTTACCCTTACACTCAAAGGACCACATATATTAGAATGAACTAATTTCAATGGAGTTTCTGCCTTAGTTCCTTTTCTAAAAGATTTTCTAGTTACTTTACCTAACTAGACAATATTCACATAAGGACATTTCTAATTTTGAAATTACGCCTAACAATCCTTCTTTTGCTAGTTTAGTCATTCTATTTTAATTTATATATCCTAATATAGCTATGCCAAGTGTCCATCTCAACATTTAAATTAGAAAGTGCAAGCAGTAAAGCAATCAAAAGCAGTGTTATTAACAACATCTAAAATCACAAATCCATCGAAAATGAAGCTAGAACTATAAAATATATCATCTTTAAAAATGTCAGCTACATTGTCATGAAATTTAACTAAAAAGCTGAAACTAAGTAGGGAATAAATAGAAACTAAATTTCGTTGAATGTCAGGTGCATAAAGTACATCATGCAGGATTAAAGTTCTTCCTCCATGCAAATCCAATTTGCATATACTAATGCCTTTGACTTCAATCCTTGTATTGTTTCTAATATAAAGTCATCTGCTTTGATTTGACAAATGACAGTACTCTATGTAGGATCCTCGATCCTTACTCATGTAGTTTATGGCATCTGAATCCAAAATCTACAAAGGATGTGATTCTATTAGAAAAATAGTACTTGGAAACATATGAAAATATTTGAAATCAGTATCCAGTAATGCCTTGTTTTATTCATTTTGCTAAGTGCAATCTCGAGCAAAATGGCTCATTCTTTAGTAGACATAACATTTGATCTTATTGAGATCAAAATTCCTTGCGCCATGCTTTCCTTCTTCTTCTTGAAGGTTTTTTTACCTTGAGAATTAGGCCTAGTTTTTCTCCTCTGAAACTTTTTACCTTTCTTTCATTTAGGCTTGGAACTGGAGGGATCCATTCCCTCAGCTATATATATTTGCCCAAAGAATCTATAAGCCCCTAAACGTTCATCCTCAAGTTCCAGATATCTTGCCACATCATCAAAAGTTACAATACTTTTATTGTGAGTCCTAACTACTAGGAAATGAACTAATCATTGCTTGCACTTGCTGCTCATCAAAAAGTGCATGTCTTGCCATTTTCACCTTACGAATCATATTTGACATTTCTCACAAATGTTGTTTCATCATTGTATTAGATCGAAGATTGTATGTGTTAAATTTGATTGTGAGTTTTCTCAGTTTGGTGGCAGAAGTACCACCAAATTTCTCTTTCAAGGTAATCCACATTCCTTGAGTAGTTGGGTAATTCTCATATTGACAAATAAGGTTGTTACGTGTGAAATGATTTATCAACTAGCGCAAGTGCACACTATCGTAAACAAGTAATAAAGTGATGAGTAAGTATTGTTCCCACGAGGATTGTTTCACTAAGTACCAAAATTAATAATCCTAATACTATTTGGCAAATCGATAAGTTGGAAAATGAAGTGAGTAAATAAAGATTGATGCAGAAAATGCTTAAAATAAATATGAATGCAATTAGAGTAAAGATGAAGATGAATAAAAGACCTAGGGATCAGAATTCACTTAACAATTTCGGATTGAATCATCTATCTACACTATTCCAATTTTACTCCCTTGATTGATAGTCGAGTTTTCCTAAATTAATCACTAGCCTCTTCCAAGGTCAAGTAATTCTATAATTAATTGCCAATTCACTATATTCTTATGTGAATTGCAACAACTAATCATGCATTAAGATTTATGGAACTCATTAAGACTACATAAACCATATGAATATATTCCTATTTCATATGTAATTTACGGTTTTAATTATAGGTTCCATACACATGTATCTCCTTCCGGTCTCAACACATATATTGAGTTCATTCAAAAGGTGGCCAATCAATTGAAAGCATTAAGAGCAATAATTAAAACTCAATCTAAGAAATAAAATCAAAATTAGTTTCCATAGATTAGAATTCAATCCGTTATTATCAAGTTACGCCATCACCCTTGGAAGATGAAAAATTAGAACATAATAAAATTAAACACAAACATAAAATAAAATAAAAACATATTCATGATTCAAACATAAAATACAATTACAAATGCATGAAAATAGAAATACTATCCATCCATTAGGAGGTAAAACCTTCCATGTAGGAGGAGAACCTAGCCTTCCATGTAGGAGGTAAAACCTTCCATGTAGGAGGCATACTAGAACTAAAAATGCACGAACTAAACTACTATCTAAGATGCATGAATGAATGATCCAATTGCTTGGATGCTTGAATGCTCTCTACTTCTACCTATTTATAGGTAAATGAATCAGCTGCAAGCCATCAAATTTGACCATTGGCTACCAACCACATGCTTTAGCCACCAAACACATGCAGCCACCATTTTTTATTTTCGCAGCACACTTCTTCTGACTTTGTTGGTCATTTTTTACCACCAAAATGGTAGATTTACATTTTCTTGTAAACATAGGAGTTGTAGGGCCGGATCTTATATTTCAAATGCCGTAAAGAACTCCTAATTTTGACATTTCTAACTCAGGTTATGATCAGATTAATGGCCAAAGGTCAGATTCTGCCAGAACCACTGTTTCATCTTCCAAGCAGAATTTGAGATCCTTATATCCCGAACTGGGCTTTTCTTTAAACATGAAAGTTGTAGGGCTTCTTCTTAGCTTTTTAACCATATAAAGAACAACCCAATACAGCATCTAGAACTCCAGATATAGCCTAAAACCTGAAACAAGGTCAAAATATAACATTATCTAAAATATTTAATTTCATTTCAAATTCAAGATCCATTCACAAAATGCAACTAAATTTATTTAATTTAACAAGATAACATCCAAAAATGCATCATATAAGAGAAAATAAATATGTAAATATTTTACGTATCAAAGGTCATCTACCATTGCACTTAAAAGTGTAATGTGAGCAATGCTGTTCTTTTTCTTCCAAACAGCATATACCTTAGCATCTCTTCTATACTGAGCCATGTTTCCAGTTTCAAGTTCTAATATGACATTGTTTAGGACTTCTAGAGCATCTTGCTCTTTTAAGATGTATGATATTTTTCGATGTCGAATGTCCTAGTTGTCCCCATTCAATTTGTCACCCTTGTTTAATTTAGCAATTATATTCTTGTTGGCCATTCTGTTAAATGTATGAACATTTCCTATAAGTGTACAATGTCATTTATTTGCATAGTTCTCGTATAAAACAATAATGACACTACTTAGTTTATGTTCGAGAGTTTACATTTATCATACCCTCAGCGCATGTTTGTTTAAATACTATAATTATTTCTTATCGAGATCGTTCTCATGCAAATACTATACATTGTATCGTTCTTAAAAAAATATAATACAAGAGCTCCCACTCAAATGTAGGATTTCATAAAGATAAATGAACATCAAATAAGGATGTTTAACCATTTATCAAATAATGAATAGAGTTAATAAACATTCAACAATGTTCCTAAGGTAATCTCAATAAGCCAAAGGAAATAAATACATAAAAAACAAGGCATTCATAGCTAGTGTTTCTATTCTAGCTTTTCATTGTGGTTTTATTGTCTTCATCTGTTCAAAATTGTTGAATAGTTTTAGTGGATTCTTCGAATGAGCTGGGCCAAAGTTATGTATATTCATAACTTTAAGTGGATCCTTTAAGTGTAATCCCTTTTCTAAAGAGCTGTGTCCAAAATGTCTTGCACTTCTCATATTTTGGAATTATGATAACAAGATTAGTTTTCTTCAATTGTTTTTTAAATAGTGGATTTCCTATTGTCTCAACTCTTCCATGCATTTGTCCAAGTCAACGTATTTAACGGGTCCCAGTGAATAGTATTTGCATTTCCATAAGGTCTTTTCAATTAGTGTCCAGAAGTCATCATTTGAATTACATCCATTAAGGTATGAAACCAAAGGTGATTAGGAAACACCTTTCCTCTACGGCTAAGATCCATTTTTAGTTGTTTCACTTCAAATAAGAAATTAGTCATTGGGCAGTCATTGCATGTATTTCTTTTATATAACGAGTGTATGAATTCTTTTAGGTCTCTAGGAGTGTTAACCCAGTCTGATTCTTTAGGTTCCTCTCCTGTCATACTCTCCACAAATCCATATAGATCATATTCTTCTTTGAACCACTGTTTCATGTTTGTTCTAAAAAATAGACTATAAAATATGATCAAAATATGTTATTTTTGCTACCTTTTTAAGTCAAAATAGTGTTACAGAAGCCTAAAAAATGTACAAATAATACATCTATATGTAGATTTCATTTTTAGAAAAATTCAGAGACAAATTTTGCCTCCAACGAATGCCACATCTGCCCTTATGCACCACTGCAAGGTTACTATACAAAAAATTCCAAAAAAAATTCAAAAAAATAAGTTTTTCATGTGCGATGACAGCGCATGAAGCATACGCTGCTGCCTTGCACACATTTTCTAGCCATCGAAGCTAACTAGAAATGGAGGAAAAAAATTTTTCTTTACAAAAAATTGTGAACATGTGGCAAATAGGGCTTTAGGATGGGCCCCATGCGCCACCCACTAAAGCGAGGAGAGAGAGACCCTTTTTTTTTTGAAAAGACTTAAAACGAAGTATCATTTTTATGTGAGCTAAAATGATATGTCATTTTCGGGTCGGGTTAGGCACTCCACATGTCAAAATGACGTGTTGTTTACGTACATCTTCAACTTCTGACTTAGGTCAAACTCGACCTTGGTTCGTGACCCAAATGGGTCTGTTTGACCTAGAATCAGTATTTTGGCCATAACTTTTGATCTGGAGGTCCATTTTAAGTGATTCAAAAGCCATTTTTCCCATAATTTCATGCTCTACAAATCTAATTTCATGGCCTAAAAAATTAAATTACCATCTAAAATACACAATATATGACAAATGCATTTATCATAGAGTATCTCATACATTAATACATCTCATACATCATATACTTATATTTAATTCCATTAAATATGCTAGGGGAAATACAGACATCAAAACTAACCTAACTCTGATACTAATGTTGGAAAAAATCAATTAATCATAATTAAATATGGAATATATATACTTAATTTTATCTTTCAGGATTCCTAATGCTTGTATCCCACCTATGTGATAATCAAGAACCACTTCTGGTCAAGAATTCTTATTTCTGCTCCTATAATAATTGCACTAAAAACCCTACACACTATCTTGTAAAGAGAAGAAGATGAAAGAAAATTCTCTGAAGGAATTTTTCTGGCTCTGCTAAAAAAAAATTATGTGTACACTCTATTTTCCTTTTTGTCTCTCTTATTAATTACTGAAAGAGTAAGTGGGTGGTTTCTTTCTCTCTCCTATTTTTCAACTTCTTGATTTGTTACTAAAACTTGATTGATTTTGATTTGTTTGAATTCAAATTCAAAAAATAAATTAAATATTTATCTTAATTAAATAAATATTTAAATCATGATAAATGTGGATTACCCATTATAGGGTGTCCCTACATTCATATTAAATATAAATCGAAAAAAAAGAATATAAGTAATAAGTAAGCATTTAGTATATGTTCTACATTATTAAGATGGATTTTTATCAATTCATTTCAATATTTTTCATTTATTTTAATAATACAAGTGAAGGGAGGAATAAATAATCATAAAAGATGTAAAAAATAAGATATCAATAGTGATGGTTATTAAATTTGAGGGATTTAATAATAATTAAATTTATAAATCATAGATTAAATATTATATTTAATTTTTTTCAAATGGGTAATTCTATAGAGAGCTCGATCTCTTAAGAGATTGTATATTTTTACTATTGAATTATATTTAATACATTAAAATTTATACTTTCAATTTTAATTTAATTATTTTAAAATTAAAAAAATATAATTCAAAGTAAAATATTTAACCTTTTAAGAGACGAAGTTGCTAACAGTATTATCCTTGTTAAAATGCACATAATCCTTTAAATTATATTTCATATAAAAAAATCTATAATATTTTAAAATATACAATTAAACATTTAAATTATACATATTATTTAAAAAATCCCATCCATTATCTCTTCTTCTAAATCCTGAATAGTAAAAAATTATTTTTACTATTATTTTATAGTGTACTTAACTACACAAATTTTAATTTTTTAAAATCAACTTTATGTACAAAATTGATTTTAAATTAAAATTGCAAGTAATAATATTTATTTTTAGAGTTAAATTTAAATATTATCAAATATAAAATATTAATTTATAATTATTTATTATGTAAAATAAATTTAAAAAATATTTTATATTTTGTTTTATTATGTTTCATCTTGAATATTTTTCTATTTTACACGTATATTTCTTTAATTACCTCAAGATGTAATAGAATAAAGCAAAAGATGAAATATTGTATTATTAAATAAAGTAGAAGCCAAAATTTGTTGGTTTGAATCTAATTATGAATAAAGGAAAAGATGTATGAATAAAGCAAAAGTCAAGTTAAATTAGGCTTTAGCATAAAAAGATTAGGTCTATTTTAAAATTTGTTCTGATTCTAATTTATGATCTATTTGTAAGTTAAAATTTCAACTTCACTTGACTTATTTACAAAATTTAAGAAGCTTGATCTAGTTTATTAGATCTAATTATTAAAATCTAAATAAATTATTAATAAACATAGAAATTTAGATATATATCATAAATAGATTCCACAATAAAACATTATTAAATAAATAAGGCATTGAACCAAATTTTATTTCTACTTTTATAGAAGTCTTAATAATTAAACAAAACAAGTTATAATCATATTTATTTAAAATAAAAATATTAAATGATACAATAATATAAATTCATTACTCACAAATTTTAGAATTTGATAATATTGATGACTAAATTGAAAAAAAAGAAGATATAATGATTAAAGGACAGTAATATTTATAATGTAATGTAATGTAATTAATTAATTAATTAGAGTGAATTAAATTAGAGTAACATATTAGTTAAATAACTTAATTTAATAGACTAACAAGCTAATTTTAAAATTAAATAAATTAGGCTTATTTAATAAATAGGCTAATATAGGCTTGATTTATTTAATTAAATAAACAAGTTAAGTCGAGCTTTTAATGAGTCAAATTATAAATTACTCATGAATGATGTAATTTATTTCCACTTCTAGTTATGATTTACCTTTCAATGACATGAGAGTTTAGTGGTTTGGATTCATTTTATATTACTAAGAAAGGATTGGATGGATAGCTTTTTGATTGAAATAAAATGGAAAAACAATAATGAGGTGGGAATGTATTTAAATCAAATAAGATGATTATAAAATATTAATTGCATTTTTCTAATTATATTATTTTTGTATGAGGCGTATTTCTCGCATGACAGAGAATGAAAAGGTTTATTTTTATGATTTTGTTGAAAACCTTTCGCTTCGATTCATTGATATTGCATGCGGATGAACATATAGCATTTGTATGCTATCATCACACCAATTGTTAATGGCCCAGAACATATAGCAGTTCACCTTCTCCTCCACCCCAATTCATTTCACCTTTTCCAAAAATGTAAAAAAATGTGTCATATAGTATTTTCCATTTTATTTCTCATAAGATATTGGAGTAAATTAATTATATTCTTTATTAATAAGAATTTGAATAGAATATACTGATACTATTTGCCTATTATAATACATGATATATTCTATAAAATAAAAAATGATGTTGGACGATTATATTTAAATGTATGTTGTTTCCCTTTGTAGTAGCTATTACTGTTGATTAGTTATTTCTATACCTATTTAATTTCAGGATATATAAATAAATAATATATTAATAAAAGAAATAAAACTTAGTAGATAAAAATGAGAAGATCATCAACGGTAGCTAGTTAGTTAGTAGATAAAAATGAAAAGATTATTAATAGTAGTTGAAGAAGAATTTGATTTACTAATAAGATTAATTTTTTACTTAATAAAATTATATAAAAATACTACATGTACTAAAAGTAGAATTCGAAATTAAGTTTAAAATTTTTCATATTTATGGTGTCGAACTTTATAAAATTTTTCCATAATCTTGTATTTAATTTTCATTTTTTATTTATATTTAAAATTCAGTTTTAGATCTCATTTTTAATGTATATAATATTATTATAATTATATATGTATGAATAAAAATTTGAATGATTATTTGACTTATATTGGTTCAATAAATCTACTTATTACATACTAACAGAATTATTATTAGGTATTTACCCAAAAAAATTCTTAGATGTGACACTAATCACCTTCCAAAGCTGCCTCAAATGATCAAATTCAAAATTATATATGTATTAATTAAAATACGAATGCTTATTTCAAATAATATTAGTTTCATAAATCTATTTCTTAATTATTAGTAAAATTAATTTTAACTATTTTTAATATTTATATTAAGTTTTTCATCATTATAATTTGTTATTTTATCTTTACATTTATTTTCTTATAATTATGCGCAGAGTTCAATTTCATTTGTGATTAATTCCTACTACAATCAATTTCCAAATTTTTATTTTTAATTGTTCAACGTAAAAAATATTTATCGTTTTGCACAATTAAAGTGGGGTATGAAAATTTAAAGGCCGTATCTATGATGCCTAAAGGGGAAGCGTAGGCATCACAATCTTCTAACACATGGGATTTATTAAACCGGCAGATGAGGAATTTGGGAATCAAAATTGTAGTTTCTTTTTCATATTCTCAGCGTGCAAAAATTTTGCATTTATAAAGGAATCTAGCAATAAAAGATGGGTCGCTTTGATTGGGTTGGACCGTTTTAAATTTTTGAACATATTATTTGAATTAATAGATTCGATTGCATTTAGTTTGGCTTTTTCTTTTAATTTTTTTTTGAACGCATTGAGTGTGAAGTTTATGTTTTCATCCGCAACAATGACATGTACAATAGTTTACCCAGTAGAAATAGACTTTTAAATATTATTTTAAATATTTTACACTATTAATAAATGATAAAAGGGTACATGATTAAAAAATAATACTAATTTATAATTTTTAACAATAGTATTAAAATTTTTTTAATAATTTTTATTGATATTATAATACATAGTAATGATAGAGTAAAATTAATATATACTAAAAGTAAATCAAATTTAAATTTTAAAAAAATGAATTACTGACATAATTTGAATCCAAAAAAATTGATGAAGATATTATAAAAGTATTGGAATTTAATATGTCATGTTTATTTTATAATGATGTATTCAAATTTGTAAATAATAAATCATTCAAAAAATTTTAATTAATATATATTTATTTTAAATATAATACTTAAAATGATATAGAAAATGTTGAAAGTTTTTAAATAAATAATTTTGATTTTGATTATAAAATATTTTATTAAAAAAAGAATATAGAATTAATTAATTCAATTAGTGTTTCAATATTGAAGTTTTAACTTATTTAAGATATTTTAGAAACAAAAATAAGTATAGTGTGTCATATCTATATTATATAGTTGTATTAGTATTTTAGTTATAAACAATAGGAGAAGTGAAAAAAATTTGGAAAACATACTTTAAAATAATTAGAGTTAGAAATAGAATATGTAATTAAGTAATTCAATTCAATTAAATATTAAATTTTTTAAAATATTTTAAAATAATTAAATATAATATGTTATATGTATACTACTTAATCATATTAGTGTCTTACTCATAGATAATAAATGAAAAAAGAAAAAAATTGTAATTGAGCAAATGAAAAGGGAAACAATGCATAAATTAAATAATAATAAATATATAAATTAAATCTTTAACTTGATTAAAATTTTACAATAAAAATAAAATATATCATATTATTTTTTATAATATTTAGTTATATTAATAGCATTTAAATTATAAATAACAGATGTGAAAAAATGCAATGGATTGAAAAATAAAAGGGAATACATAGTAATTGAGTTGTAGAGTAATAAGATTTAAAAATAGACATATAATTAAGTTATTGAATTAAATAAAACATTTAAATTTTCAAAATATTTTTTAAAATAGTATCATGTTATATTTATATTATTTTATGATATTAGGGCTCATTTAGTACATCTATAAGAGATCGATAATAATATAAGTAAATAATATCATATTGTATCAAGTGTTTGGACATGACATAAGATAATATAACATAATTTGGTCAATTGTTTTTATACGATTAATACATGTTAAATTCATTTTTTTCCCTTCTAAACTTGTTATAATAGGATAAGATTAAAATAAAATTTAGCATTCATAATTTAGCCTTAACATATTTATATAATTCTATTCTATTAATAATTATTTTTACCTAATTTAGCAATAACATATTTTATCTTAAAAATATGAATAATTTAGATTTAAAATTATTAATAATTTAGCCTTAACATATTTTAACTTATTTATCATTCTTAATTTAGTCATAATCTACTTTATTTTAGCCTTAAAAATGTCAATAATTTTCATTTACATATAAAATAGGTAAAAAAAATAAATATATCAATTATTACCAATAAAGTGATTATAAAACATTTAAAAATTTATAATCATCAAATGCTAAAAATTAATGTGATTAAATTATTCTTAAAATAAGATTAATTCTATTTTAATAATATTTTTAATTTTATTATGTTATATGCATATTTGATGACAAACACATAATAGTATAAGTTTATACTATCAAATTATTTATATGCATGGATGAAGTTAGAGAAAAGCATGTAAAATAAGCTTGGAGCCTGCAAGCTACTTATGGTCATGGACTGATCATAGATATCTTGTGTGCAACTTGTTTTCCACATTGGCTTATGTATGCAAGCTTGTGTAGTTGCAAGCTTTCACAAGCAAGCCCATGGGTATGCATGAGTCTAACTCAATTTTTTTTAAATTTTACAAGTATTTTAGAGACTTTTAATCTAATATACTCTAATGCTTAATGATTTAATATAATTATTTTAACCTTATTTAACTAACTCATCATACAAAACAAAAAAAATTAATTGGCTAATTATATTTTATAAAAAATTTAATATTTTTTAATTTCCTCTTGAAGTTTTCTACCATTCACCACATTTAAATTTCAATCACCTATCTTTGCATGCATGTATCTAATAATATAATTACTTTTATTATTTTTTTAAAAAATAAAAAAAGAGGGTCTACTTTTAAGTTTAATCATTTTTTCTCGTATTTTTTTATAAGTTTACACAAGCAAGCCTGCAAGGACCCAAGCTTGCATAGGCTTGACCTGTTTAATTTGTCCTGCCCCACATTACACCTCTATTAGAAAAGAAATATTGGAAGGGCTAAAATACAGTTTGTTAAAGATTTTTATTACAATTTTTGAATTGGGGTGTGTAACTATAAATTTAACTTTAAAAGTAAAAAAATATGGAAAAAATTTTATAATCTTTCCAAAGCCACCCTAAAGCAATACTATGCTTCACCTTCATTTATAAGATAGTTTATCAAACATTTGATAATATTATATTTTACTTTTTTTATTATTTTATATTATAATATTATGTTTTTTTTATCCTATTATATATTATCATGTTCCCAAAACATGCCTTTAGTATCTGAATTGTAAATAATAGAAATTAATGAAGAAAAAAATCATACAATAATATGTATAAAAAGAACAAAAATATGATTTTGACATTTAACAAGAAATTAAAATTAAATCACTAAATAATTTATATATAACATTCCAATATTACTATGTAAATATTTAATTTTATTTTATATAATATATCTTTTTATCTGTATGCAGTCATTTCTGTATTTTTTGGTTTTACGCCCATTAAAGATGCAAAAATAGCCCATGACTCATGGGCAATGTTGGTATGGGGCAAGCATAATGCAAACTTAAATGGGTTGGTTGGCATTGGCCAAGACTCGTGCAGATAAGCTTATGTGGGTATGGGTAAGTCTACGAGCATACTTTTATATTCACAATATATATATTTTTTAAATTTTAATTATTATCAGAATAATATAATATATTGGAGATTTAATAATTTAACTCAATGTATTTATAGATTACAAATTATATAGGCCACTTTTTTTATATATTAAATATATATTATAATTATAATAGGAATGACCAAATACCTTAAAGGCCCAATAATTTAACTCAATGTAATTTATTAATTATAAATAATGTAGATAGGCTTGTGGGCTTTCCTAAGCAAGGCGTTGGTGGCCCTATCGTTTTTAGCCCATTAAAAATGTGAGCATATATGGACAAGCCTACACAAACATAATCTTTTGGGATTATTTTATAATTATTGCTTTTTTCAAGAAAAGAAGCTCACCCTAAATGGAACAAAAGAAACTTAGCTTTCAAGTTTGGCTAATATTATGAAAAGTTCAACTTCTTAAGAAATTATGTGTTTTATTATTAGATTATTTTTTTAAATTTTAAAATAAGCAAATTAAAATAAAAAATGTAAATCTTAATTCATTAAATGCAATCTAATGGTGTAAACACTTAATTTCTTAAAATGCATTTAATTGGAAGAAATGAAATGAGAATGGGAATAATTAAAAAATTTGTTTGATATGCATTATGGAATAGGAATGCCCATTCCATCAAATGATAGAATAAGTCATTTTCTCATTTATAGATTAGTTTTTTTTATGCATATATTCCTCAAATTTTTTTTATATATTCCAACATTATCATTTGATAATATATGATAAAAAATATGATTTTTGAATATTTTCCTATTAAAATATTTTAATAATTATATTTGTAATAATAAAATTTAAAATATGACATTTTTATATTCTTTTAAAAAATATTTGATATAAAATTCAATAAATTAGAAAATTTTTAATTATAATTTTAATGATAAATTTAAATAGTGATAATTTTTATTATTAATTATATCATATATTTTATTAATATGAAATTATATAATAAGATATTTATTATTTTTATAATAAGGATATTATTGTCTTAAACTATAGTTTTTCTATTTCATTCAATTAAAATTGTGTTGTACCTAGCATAAAAATGGAATGAAATACCCATTTCATTCATTATCATACCAAACATAATAATAAAATAATCATTCTATTTCATTCTCATTTCCATTTTTATTTCATTCTATTACATTCAACTAAATCTAAAATGCACCATTAGAAGGTTGAGTTTTTCATAATATTATTCTTCGAAATTATACCTTCCGCCACATTACTATTTTCCATTTGTCAAATGATATAGGTATGGATGCTTGTACTTTTTACCTAAGGCATGGAAGAGTTCATCAAATTAAAAACTACAACCCCAATCAAAAAATTATTAGGAGAATAAGATCCACAATTCCAATCATGTATGTTTTCAGTTTTAGTAGATTTAATTACATTTTATCCATTAAATGTTTATTTCTAATTGCAACAATTTATCATCTTGAGAAATGGTTCTCATTGTCATGGTATACATAACTTCATCAATATACAAATCTTCTAATTATATGCATGATTGCAAATAAAAATCCCTAATTATAAGGAGATAATTACAAATAAAATAAAATTCATGACTTAATGATGAAATTATAAATTAAAACAAATTATAGAAATTAAAAATCAAATCAAATTTATATTTATTATTTAATTGTTAAAAAAATTAACAGCATTTGCTGATGCATTTACTTTATATTGTATTAAACATGTTTATTAGTTAAAAGCCTAAAATATATACATGACTCTCCTTCTAGTGACTAATGTATATAATAGACAGTAGATAGTCGATAATTGAATTAAGGAGATTGACAAGCATATAATGCGAGAATGATGAGAAAAGATACGTCTTATATATATTTTAGGATAAATTATATTGGTCACCTTGAAATTTGGTCCGCACCTCTCATTTTTTTAATATTTTTATTATTAATAAAAATTATTAATTTTTAATAATATGTTATAAGTTTTATTTTCAATAATATAAAAAAATTTACATTAATAATAGATGAAAGTCAAACTCTTTCAATAATATATATATATATCTATATCCATTCCTTGAAGCATTTTTACAGTTATAAAAATGCAAAAAACATTAAACTTTTCAATTGCAATGCTTTCTTTAATTTTTTCCTTGTAATAGAGAAAACATTTTTCTATATTTCTATGCACAAACGAACTCTTTATTTAGAGAATAAAACACTCTCTTCTTTTTATATATAATTGTTTTGCAATATTTGTATATAAAAATATAGAAAAATAGCCCTCTAACCATGAGAGATAATATTAGAAATGGAGTTGCAATAAAAAAGATTAAAGTTGTCATATTTCATGATGATAAAGTCTTTTTAAAAAAATGGAAGTATATAATTCTAGAAAAATATATTAAATATAATTAAATTAAATTGTAAAAAAGATCAATAAAATTTACCTTGTGTTTTAACACTTTAAAGATTGGGATACGAATGATTGGATTATTTTCAAATAGAACATACACAATATTTAGTCATTTATTTATAAAAGCAGTGAATATCACATCTCTTAAAATTTATAACTAATATTATTAATTCTTTATTTTTATATTTGTTATAATTATTCATCCCTCATTTTACTAATAATAATAAAATAAATAGTAAAAAAGAATATAAGTAATAAGTAAGTATATGTTCTACATTATTAGGATGGATTTTTATCAATTTGTTTCAATATTTTTCATTTATTTTAATAATGCAAGTGAAGGGAGGAATAGATAATCATAACAGATGTAAAAAACAAGATATTAATAGTGGTAGTTATTAAATTCGAAGGATTTAATAATCATTAAATTCGAAGGATTTAATAATCATTAAATTTATAAATAAAGAATTAAATATTATATTTTTTTCTAATGGATAATTCTATGAGGAGCTCGATTTCTTAAGAAATTGTATATTTTTACTATTTGATTATATTTAGTATATTAAAATTTATACTTTTAATTTTAATTTAATTATTTTAAAATTAAAAAAAGATAATTCAATGTGAAGTACTCAACTTTTTAAGAGACAAAGCTGCTAACTAAAGATATTATCCTTGTTAAATATGGGTGTCGAGTGAATTTGCGAGGATGAAGCTGAAAATATTGAGCTCGAGTTTAATGATTTGTCTTTTAATTTTTTTTTTATTTTAACCTTGAAAGTTAATGGACGAATCATTAATTACATCAAATATAAATTTAAGGTTAGTAATATAATTTAAGGAATATGATAATAATCTTTTCTATAAATTAGGAATTAATTACTATAGTTACCCTTAATGAATAACTAGCAATTAAATAAATCACTTTTAAATCTGTAATTATTTGCTCCATTGTACTTCAGAAGAGAAGCCCAACAAAAAGAAGCACAATTCACCAAGTTTTAATTAATTGTAGATGCAAGAGAATGCAAAGCAACAGTTCAAGGAAACAAAATATTACATTCGGATTTAAATAGAAGCCCATGCAATTAAATGCAATATGGAATAGAATTAAAATATTATTGCTTTTGCCTCAAATTCGTGGTACGTAAACATGTTCCGAAGGACACAAACATTAAAGGTCTTATTGGCCTGGCACCATGGTATCAAATAATAATGGAAGAAAGTCACCGACTGGGGAGAATAAGATGTGACCGGTCAGCAACTCAATTTGAAATCTTATTTTATATATATATATATATATATATCAAAAGTAAGATTTGAGATTAAATTTTAAAAATTTTAATTTATTAAATTAAATTTTATAAATTTATTCAATAATTTTATATTGATTAAGGGCTTTTAATTTATATTCGAGACATAATTTTGAATCTTATTTTTAACATATATTTATATATATAATATTATTGTATTGAAAATTATAGATTGAAATTCTCTTGCCGTTGGTGTACCCAGGAAAATTATACAAGAATTAGAGAATTTTAGTCATAACGTAACATTGATATGATGCCAAAATTGCAACGATTTTCTATAGTTTTGTGCATTTCCATTATTTTATTACTACTCTTTTGGTTCTTCAGTCGCCTATCAGTTCAGTCATGAACAAAATTTAAATTGTTCAGACGTATTTTTAAATAAATAAAATTAAGAGTAAGATGCCTTTTTTCTTGTAAAATTCAAATAGTGTCAGGTAGAATATTTTTATTAATTTTTCTCTACAGAATATGAAAAATTTACGATATTTATGGCTACTTGTCTGTTTCTACTTTCTATCTTTGCCAAGTCCCGCATCCTAATGTAAATTGCGCAAATTGTGTGCCAAATTTCCATCAGCCTCAGGAAAATGATGATTTGAATAGTGGAAAGTGGCAGAAACGTTTTCATTGGCAACTGATTGCCATCTCTATCTCTTTCCACTTTAATTCTCATTCCTGCAAAATTAACTTTTCAATGTCGATATTATTCTGTAGTGTGGATTCTTTTTCAACTTATATGCTTGTCAATACATTTTTTTTCCTTTAAAATAGTGGCCAAATGGGACAATCATCTTGAGGACTTGAAATATATATATATATATATATATATATATATATATATATATATATATATATATATATTAAAAGCTTGGAAAATATGAGTATAAGGTGTTGGAGTGCCAACAAAGCCTTCCCAGGCCACTCATTGAATACCAACAAAGGCTTCAATAAGGATACTCTGAACTTAGTAACAGTTCGAAACTGAAATTTTCAAATAAGAAGTATATTAGCATGTTGCCACCACTTTTTGCTATCCTGCTAGCTAGCGTAAGCGTAAATCACTTTTATTTGCATTCTAGTAAGCCTTTATTTATTGCTTTCTTTCTTATGATATCAAAATAGTTAATTTATATAATATTATTTTTTAATATATAGGACTAGACTATTTTCATTCATAGGTATAATTAAGTAAATGAGATACACTTTAGTACATTGGTTGCATTGGTGTACAATTAAATTTAGTTATTAAATTTTATTTATTTTTTGTGGTAGTGCAAATGAATGAAATTTAATAAGTAAATTTATTCGTGTACTGATATATCTGTGGTGTCTTAGTCATTTTTTAAGTAAATTTAAATAAATAAGTTAATGGTGTTGGTAGTGGGTGAGTGAGTGAGATTTCCCATTTGATTTAGATTAAAATACACCATCTTACCATCCTTTACTATTGTGAAATTATTATATATTTTTTAGTTTATATAATAGTGTGCAAATAAAAAATAAATAAATACAAATTTTTGAACCGACTGGTGCACTATTATAGTAGTATGTCAAAGCTTCTCCCTTTTGATTTACTTGTGGAGATCCAAGTCAAAGTGTAAGTAAAGGTAGTCATAGGTTGAGTTTCGGATTGAATTTCACTTATATAATTCTATGAAATATAATTACTTGAATTTAAGCCTAACCCATTTAATTTTTGAAAATTTAGACCAATCGAACTCAATTAAAATTTTATATAACTTGACGGCTCAAAATTTTGATTATTTCTTTTGTTATTATTTAAGTAAAATTTAAAGTTTTATATAAAAATCACATTTAAATAAATAATAGGATATTTGAAAATATAAAATATCTAGTTATATCAAATTAAATATTTTTTACATTAAAAATAATTAAATATAATTATTTTTATGATATATAATTATATTAATAAAAATAAATTTATATAATCAAGTTGATTCAACTCATTTTATATTATTATGATCTCAGACCAGCCCAAATCTTAATTAAATTATAAAAAAATAACAAATCTTCAATTTTTTTTTTTAAAAATAAAGCCATATATTTTTATGACCGCAACATGTCTAAGTACAATTATGGGGACTTGCATTAATATATGGTGTGACTCTAGCTGGTGTTATGGCTGACGGTAACATGTGTCCAAGGCCAAGGGTGAAAGCAGGCGACACTTGGAGATGTTTTACAAACTCAAGTTCAAAGAATTGATAAATTGATTTTTTCTATTACTAAGCGTATCGTGCTATCAGTCGTTTTAGTAACTCTTTAGAAAAGTTTTCCGAACTGATTTATAAGTTGAATGGTGTTTGGGAGTGCTGATTCAATTTGGATTGAGGGCGATGTGCTAATTATTTACTTCTATGAAAAGTGTAAGAATCTTGAGCATGTTTAAAAGATTTAGTATCTAAAAATTATATAAATCATGATCTTAAAATTCCTTTTTAATAATTATAGGGGAAAATATATAAATAAATCCTTTAAAAGTATGGCATAATGTTTCATAACTTCTCAAAATCTCAAAACCTATAGATAACTTCCGAAATTTTATAAAAAAGTAATAATATTAACAATTCAATTTAGAAAAAAGAGAAAAAAAATGATATGTACGCCATTCATAATTATTTTTAACTATTTTTTAATATGAACTCAGTTTGTTTTTGGATAATACATATGCATTTATGATATAATAAAAAATAAATATTTGAATAAATTATTACTAAAATTCAACTAAATTGTATTTTAGGAATAAGATATGTATATATATATATGTATATATATAATTACAGAAAAAAATAATTAGGGAAAGTTGTTAGTGACTCATTTATGTCCATCTCTATTTCTCTTAATTTTAATTTCAATATTTTTAATTTTTTTGAAAATTCCATATGGTTATTTATAAATTTTAAAACTTCAAGAGGCCTATGTATTATTAAGCCATATTTTAAGAGTTTATTTGTATTTTTCCTACAATTCTAATTACAGTCATCCATTTATAATTCTTTCTATAATTTTTTGTTCGAGGCGATAACATAATGATTTTGTGGAGCTAAGACTATGCAGTTTTAAAATTTAATTAGAAGTTTTAGGGTCCGTTTGGTTCAGGAAAAAATGAAACTTTTAAAAAATATTTTCTTAAGAAAATATATTTATAAAAAATAAATTAATTTTCTATTGTTTGCTATATAAAGAAAAAATATTTTCTGGTGTTTGAAGTATAAAAAAAATTAATTCCATTTAAAGTAAATTTACTCAAAAATATTTGAAGTAAATCAAAATTATTTACTTTAAAATTATTATAATTTTATATATTTTTTAAAAAAATTTATAAAATTTTTATCATTCTTGGTTCTCAATAGTCTAATGATGATTGGTCTCCAATAATAAAATATATATTAAAGTTATTACAAAATTTTATACATAAATTCACATAACTAATTTAATTAATTATTGTGAAATATTATATAATAAAACATCCATTACCAGGAAGAAAAAGAGAATATTTAGTGAATATTACATAAAAACGTGCACAAGACTTTAGTAAATAAAAATAAATTTTATAAAATAAAAATAAAGCATTTATCATAAAAATATTTAATAAATAAAAATAATTTTTTCTTGTAATCGCAATTACGTAATAAGGTGAGAAGGTAAAAAACTTGAGTTTGGACATAGATGCATTGAATAATAAGAAAAATAAAATTTATTTTTTAAAATGAAAAATTATTTTTTTAAAAAATAATACAGCTTTCTGATTAATCAGAATTTATTTTCTTATTGATCAAAATTTTTCAATGTCCAAATAAGAAAAAATTGAAAAATAAATTTCAAAAATTATTTTTTCACCAACCAAACGGACCTTAATGTTTTTTTGTTGCTTTGTACTAATATATATATATATATATATATATATGGATCAAGATTTTTCTAAATTTAATCATGGTTTCGTTTGTTGTTTTAAAAGATATTTTTTATTGAAAATTTTCATTTATTAATATAAAAATAAAGAAGTAAGATATTATTTCATACATTATGATTAAAAAAATAATATATAGAATTACGTTAATAGGGCATTACCAAGCTTAGATCTGTTTCTGCTGTTCAATGGCTGTAATATTTCTCTTTTTTTCCTAAAAACAAAAAGAGGGAAAAAGAGAATGTAAGATTACAAGCGGAATGGTTTAAAATTATGGGGTCATCCAAAAGTTGAAAAAAGGCATAGCAAAAAACAGTAAAAAGGCAAAAAGGTTGAATCAGAGTTTTTCCCCTTTTTTTCGGGGGAGGGGGTTGGTGCGGGGGACCAGGTTGTGATGGGTCGTTATTGGTTGGATCCTGGCGGGTTGGTTGTCCGGTGGATGTAGAATCACCAGTCTTTACTGGATCAGGTATGGGGACTAGGTTTGGGCCGGGCCTTATCAAATTCGGCCTATTGAAGTCAATAATTATGGCTACCGATAGGAATTATAAGAAAGGGATTCTTTTCTTATTATTTCATTTCTTCTGACACTTATTATTGAGCATTCTTTCATCAGTAATAATCGGTGCTTCGCCAAAAATGCCTTTGAAGCAAAAACAACTCTTGCCAAAATTAAAATTGACTCATCTATATTTTATATCCGTCAAAGATGATTAAAGGATCAATTAAGAAATAAATCGATTCTGAAGTTATCAAATAATAATAATAATAATATGATCAGAATGAATTCCAAATCAAAGGTTATGAATTTTATTTGAAAATTTGTATACTTTCAACATCACATTTTTTCATATTAATCACGTTTCTTGCATGACTAATTGACGATAAGTGGAGGGCAGAGAGGTTTGTTGAAAACTATTGACTTTAATTCGTTGATATTCCGTGCGCACCAGGAGCACATGAAGCTCAAAGTTTGGATGGCAATTTCCAACCATACATCTTTTATCACAGATATTACATCAATTGTCATGAAAATTGAATATATATACAGCACTTCAAACAATTTGTTCATCCTTATGTATTCCTCAATGGCATATTTCTTTTTATTGTTGATAAGATATTTGAAAAAAATTAAATATAACCTTTGATGGTAATTTTTGTACAAAATGTCAAAAAAACTTAAAGAAAAATTTATTATACAACGCAAAAATTTATATAGTCAGAATATTTAAATTAAAGGTAGCAATACAATAAGTATGAATGAATTTTGAATTGTTTAAAAAGTATAATTAGGTAAAATTGAATAAATAAGTTAATGGTGAGGAAGGTGGCAGTGATTGAGAGAGGTTTCTAATTTAGCAGTTGGGGACCCAACTCAGAGTGCTAGTATAGGAACTTACTTTACTAGAGGGAGCTGACTTTTGTTGGTGTTTAAGGCTTGTGTACCTTATAAATATTATTTATGAAAATTGACCTCATGTAATTATGGGTTACAAATAATTGTTAAAATATAAAATAACCAATAAAGAAGTAAAATTTAGATAATTTTTTTTTTTTTTTAGTTCTCATATGGTTACTCTCCTCCATTTTTCCTTATCAAAGAATGTTTCTTTTATTTTTTAAAAGAAAAGATTGGGTCAATTTTTTTTATTTTAAGATGAAAAGAAGAGTGATAGGAAAGTAATCACTTGTAGTGTAGCTAATTTTACTCAATTTTTTATTATGTATTTATCATAAAATTCTTGATTTAAATTGTAACATATATATTATTTTTTATTAATTACCATTAATAATGATAATAATCAACAATTAAAAATAAAATCAAAAAAGTTATTTTTAAAATTATTCTTCTTTTTAATATTTTACATTTTTTATGATTTAATTTTTAATTAAATATTACACATTCTTTTATATTATATAATTATATATTTGTTATCTCTTTATCTTCTTGTTTATTATTTTTATTTTATTACTCTAAGCTTAATGTTCCTTTTTGTCATAAAATATATCATGGATTCTCCTCATTTCTTTTTTAGTATCGTCTAAAGTTAATATACAAGAATTAAAGATAATAATAAATAATCTTAATTTTAATAGTGACAGGTTATATTTTAATAATATATCTTTTACTAAAAATTAACTGATAAATAAAGCTATTAAATATTTATTAAAATAGGAGGAGCAATATTTAATAGAAAACAATAAATATAATTTTAATTTCTTAAAATAGCAGATAAATTAGAATAAAATTTTTCTCTAAAATAATATTTAAAAAGGAATGAACGGAGTAATAAAATATTAAAAAAGAATGAAAAATATATTTATTTAAAGTTGATGGTTATATCATTACAAAAACAATGTTAGATAATTATTTACCATATCAACATATGGTCTATTTTTAGAAGTGTTTTTATGTCTTTTTATGCATTGTGATTGTTATCTTATCTGTAAAGATTAGGCTTTTCTAAAGTCAAATGTTGTACTTTAAAACTTAAAATAAAATATCTTAGTTTTTAATGAAAAAATAAATCAAATATGTATTAGATAATTACAAATTTAAAAATTATTTTTAATTATTAATATATTTTCTCATGCAGTAGCTTTGCATTTGACTTATGTAACATATTGTTTTTACTTCAATTTCTAAATTAACGGCATATTATCCTTTTCTTGTGATGAATTTAAGTGACTAAGAAATCAGTTAAAAATATTTAAATAAAAATATTTAAATATAAAAAATATTTTTTTCATTAATGATAACACTTTGCTATAACGCATCTTGCTCGGCACCAAAACAAAATCACGGCGATGCCAGTATCTAATCAATTAAATTACCATTTAGCCATTTACTCTAGATTTTTTTTCGATATTTCATAATATATATATATATATATATATATATATATATATATATATATATATATATATATATATATATATATATATATATATATATATATCACTAATTAAAATAATAATAACTGAGAATCCTTAACTTAAATAATATTTAATATTTTTTAAAAATTTTATATTTTTTATGTTTAAAATTTAATTTTAATTTTTAATTTTTGTATGTATACCAGCGTAAGTCCGATGTTGGCTCCGCACTAAAACACCATACCCCCTATAAATAGAAAAGTGGGCGTTCATTTCTTTTGACCAAATAAGTGTTAGCATTTTTTACCGGACAGATGTCAGTATTTTACTGGCTAGAAAATTGGGTGAGTTGTAGTCCTAGCCCATTTATTAGGTGTATAATGCTTTCAAACCTTTTAACCTTTCTTCAAAATGGTTTTGTGGACTAATCTATAAATTAGATGGTGTTTGTGAGTTTTGATTCGATTTCCATTAAGTGCTCTATCGGTTATATACTTTAAGCATGAGTTTAAGAAATTTTTTTATATAAATTTATATGAATTATTATCTTAAAATTCTATAGTTTTAATTTCAGTCTTGTCATTCCCTCGTATATAAAATTTTCCCCCTTGTTACAATTGTCTGCAGGAGGTAACAGTTCGATGATTTTGGGGAGCTAGATGTTAAAGTATGCTATGCAGCGCATGAGTTTTAAAAACTTAATTAGAAGTTTTAATGTTTATTTGATCAGATGCTTAGTGGCACTAATATTGTTTTAATATTTATTTGATGCAAGATTCTTTTTAATAAATCATGCCATACTATTAATTGAATGACAATAAAATAATAAATAATTTTATAGTCAATTTGTTATTAATATTAATTTCTTGATTTAATGAGTGCATTAATTTTGAAAATAAAAAAGTGTGAGTAAAATTGAATTAATTATTTTAAATTAATGTTTTTATTAAAATTACTTCAATATTTATTATTATTTTATTATCATTAAATTATTAGTATAAGTTTTTCTATTTAAGTAAAAAAGTGAATGCGGATGCTAGCAATTCCTTTGTATATACATAATTAAAACGTATAAAAATAAAAAAATAATTGAAAATATCATCAGATACATATATATTATTTATGATCAAGATTTGTTTCACGTAATATATGCAAAATATATAATATAATAAAACATTTAAAACATGGAGGATTGTCGGGTACATTTGTTTACGGTACTTAATTGTACCCCTGGGATAATGGGCACAAAATGAGTGCCTGGTTGTAAGACAAAATTGTTAATTGATTATTTATTATTTTGCTTTGTGTTTTTCTTTTTAAATAATTGTAGAAGTGTTTTTTTTTCCTGAGGCCTTCTCTTATTATTTTAGTTAAAATGCACATAATCCTTTAAATTATATTTCATATAAAAAAAGTCTATAATATTTTAAAATATACAATTAAACATTTAAATTATACATATTATTTAAAAAATCCCATCCATTATCTCTTCTTCTAAATCCTGAATAGTAAAAAATTATTTTTGCTATTATTTTTTAGTGTACCTAACTACACAAATTTTAATTTTTTAAAATCTACTTTATGTTCAAAATTGATTTTAAATTAAAATTGTAAGCAATAATATTTATTTTTACAGTTAATTTTTAAATATTATCAAATATAAAATATTAATTTATAATTATTTTTAATTAATTATTATGTAAAATAAATTTAAAAAATATTTTATATTTTGTTTTATTATGTTTCGTCTTGAATATTTTTCTATTTTACACATATATTTCTTTAATTACCACAATATGTAATAGAATAAAGCAAAAGATGAAATATTGTATTATTAAATAAAGCAAAAGCCAAAATTTGTTGGTTTGAATCTAATTTATGAATAAAGCAAAAGATGTATGAATGAAGCAAAAGCCAAGTTAAATTAGGCTTTAGCATAAAAAGGTTAGGCCTGTTTTAAAATTTATTTTGAGTCTAATTTATAATCTATTTGTAAGCTAAAATTTCAGCTTCACTTGACTTATTTATAAAATTTAAAAATTTTAATTTGGTTTATTAACGTATTTAGATCTAATTATTAAAATTTAAATAAACTATTAATAGACATATAAATTTAGATATTTATCATAAATAGATTCCTCAATAAAAAATTATAAATAAATAAGGCATTGAACAAAACTTTGTTTCTACTTTTATAGAAGTCTTAATAATTTAACAAAATAAGTTATAATTATATTTATTTAAAATAAAAATATTAAATGATATAATAATATAAATTCATTACTCACAAATTTTAGAATTTGATAATATTGATGACTAAATTGAAAAAAAAAAGAAGATATAATGATTAAAGAACAGTAATATTTATAATGCAATTAATTAATTAATTCATTCAAGTAAATTAAATTAGAGTAATATATTAGTTAAATAGATTAATCTTATAGCCTAACAAGCTAATTTTAAAAGTAAATACATTAGGCTCATTTAATAAGTAGGCTAATATAGGCTTGATTTGTTTAATTAAATAAACAAGTCAAGTCAAATTATAAATTACTCATGAGCAATGTAATTTATTTCCACTTTTAATTATGATTTACCTTTCAATTACTAAGCATGAGTGTTTAGTGGCTTGGATTCATTTTATGCTACTAAGAAAGGAATGAATGGATAGCTTTTTGATTGAAATAAAATGAAAAAACAATAATGAGGTGGGAATGTATTTAAATCAAATAAGATGAATTATAAAAAATTAATTGCATTTTTCTAATTATATTATTTTTGTATTAGGCGTATTTCTTGGATGACAGAGAATGAAAAGGTTTATTTTTATGATTTTGTTGAAAACCTTTGGCTTCAATTCATTGATATTGCATGCGGATGAAAATATAGCATTTGTTAGCATTTCACCTTCTCCTCCACCGCAATTCATTTCACCTTTTCAGAAAAAAAAAATTATTTCACATAGTATTTTCCATTTTATTTCTCATAAAATATTGAAGTAAATTAATTATATTTTTTATTAATATGAATTTGAACAGAATATGATGTTATTAGCCTGTTGTAATACATTATATATTTCATAAAATTAAAAGTAATATTTGACAATTATATTTAAATGTATTTTCTTTCCCTTTGAAGTAGCTGTTACTAGTTAGTCGACATTTCTATACAGTCCATTAGTTTGAATACCAATGATGATAATATGTTAGTTTAGAATTTTTGTTGTGGATTTACCTATTTAATTTTAGGACATATAAATAAATAATATATTAATAAAAAAAATAAAACCTAGTAGATAAAAATGAAAAGATTATTACTAGTAATTAGTTAGTTAATAGATAAAAATGAAAGGATTATCAATAGTAGTTGGAGAAGAATTTGATTTATTATATGTACTAAAAGAAGAATTTGAAATTAAGTTTAAAATCTTCCATATTTATTATGTTGAACTTTACAAAATTTTTCCATAATTTTGCATTTAATTATTATTTTTTATTTATATTTGAAATTCAATTTTAGATCTCATTTTAAAATTATATATGTATATATATGTATATATATGTATGAATAAAAATATGGATGATTATTTGACTTGTATTAGTTCAATAAATCTACTTATTATATATTAACAAAATTATTATTAGGTATTTACCCAAAAAAACATATTCTTAGATATGAGACTAATTGCCTTCCAAAGCTGCCTCAAATGATTGAATTCAAAATTATATATGTATTAATTAAAATATGAATGCTTATTTCAAATAATATTAGTTCCATCAATCCATTTATTAATTATTAGTAAAATTAATTTTAATTGTTTTTAATATTTGTATTAAATTTTTCATCATTCTAATTTGTCATTTTTTCTTTACATTTATTTTCTTATAATTATGCTTAAAGTTCAATTCCATTTGTAATTAATTCCTACTACAATCAATTTGCAAATTTTTATTTTTAATTGTTCAACGTAAAAAATATTTATCGTTTTGCACAATTAAAGTAGGGTATGAAAATTTAAAGGCCGTGTCTATGATGTCTAAAGGGAAAGCGTAGGCATCACTGTCTTTTAACACATGGGATATATTAAATTGGCAGATGAGGGATTTGGGACCAAAATGGTAACTTCCTTTTCATATTTATGTTTTCAGCGTGGAAAAATTTTGTGTTTATAAAATAATCTAGCTATGAAAAGATGGGTCCCTTTTGATTGGTTGGACCGTTTAAATTTTTGAACATATTATTTGAAATAATAGATTCGATTGCATTTAGTTTGGTTTTTTTTTTTTTTTTTGAACGGATTGAGTGTGAAGTTTACATTTTCATCCGCAACAATGACATGTACAATAGTTTACTCAGTAGAAATAGACTTTTAAATATTATTGTAAAATATTTTACATTATTAATAAATGATAAAAAGATATTTCATAAAAAATACTAATTTATAATTTTAAACAATGGTATTAAAGAAATTTTAATAATCTTTATTGATATTATAATATATAGTAATGATAGAGAAAAATTAATTTATGCTAATGGTAAATCAAATTTAAATTTTAAAAAATATGAATTACTGATGTAATTTGATCCCGAAAATTTTGATGAAAATATTATAAAAGTATTGGAATTTAATATGTCATGTTTATTTTATAATGATGTATTCAAATTTCTAAATAATAAATCATTCAAAAAAAGTTTTAATTACTATATATTTAATTTTAAATATAATACTAAAATGACATACAAAATATTGAAAGTTTTTAAATAAATAATTTTGATTTTAATTATAAAATATTTTTATTAAAATAGAATATACAATTAATTAATTCAATTAGTATTTCTATATTGAAGTTTTAACTTATTTAAAATATTTTGGTAACAAAAATAATTATAGTGTGTTATATCTATATTATTTAGTTGTATTAGTATTTTAGTTTATAAACAATAGGAGAAGTGAAAAAAATGGAAAACATACTTTAAAATAATTAGAGTTAGAAATAGAATATGTAATTAACTAATTCAATTAAATTAAAATTTTAATTTATTTACAATATTTTTATAATAGAAAAATATATTATCATATATTTATATTATTTAATGACATTTCTACGTGAGACATAAAGTAATAAAAGTTAAAAATAAATAATTAAGTAATTCAATTCAATTAAATATTTAATTTTTTAAAAATATTTTAAATAATAAAATATAATATGTTATATGTATGCTACTTAATCATAGTAGTGTCTTACTCGTAGATAATAAGAATAGATATGAAAAAATAAAAAAAATTGCAATTGAGCAAATAAAAATAGAAACAATGCATAAGTTACAAAGTAATAAAAATTTAAAAATGACTACATAATCAAGTAATTCAATTAAATAATAATAAATTATAAATTAAATTTTTTACTTGATTAAAATTTTACAACTAAAAATAAAATATATCCTATTATTTTTATAATATTTAGTTATATTAATAGCGTCTAAGATCCATCCGTGGAAGCAGCACCGTGGTCATTCCAAAACGAATTAAATTGAAAAATCAGACCTTTAACTGACCATGTTAACAGAAGCAATGATCTCTACAGTCCGGTAAACTCTATGCTATGGCAGGTGTCAGGCCATATCTAGCAGCTTCTATCACAAGCCGCCATTTCTTTGAAATCAAAAGTAGCTCTTATCGCTTGCTTCAACCCCTTTTCAAACAGACCACTATCCACAAAAGTCTTGGCCACTGGGTTTCAAATTCAAACTCCCTGCCCTCACCAAGAAATACCTTCCCGCACCACGAATGAGAAAAAACCTAAACAATCAATAACCAAACAATTAAGTTAACTGAATATAAATAACTAAAAGGTTTATGAAATTACTGATCGGTAAACCGAAGTAGAGACATTTGAAATAACTAAAAAAATAATTTCTTCTTTTTTAAAAGAAAAATTTATCTTACTATTTTATAACTATATTTTAACCGAATATATTTTTTGCTAAAAAAAATTAAAGCCTAAGAGTTAAATATATTTCGGGATGAATTGGATACAAGATTAAAATTTAATTGATGTACTTTAAATGTTACTTAGAATGAAGAATGTAAGATTATAGGGAAGCTAATTGAGGCTGATTATGTTGTGAAGCATGCTTCCTCTTTCTGTAATGGACTTCCTGTTAATAACAATGCTCCCACCGGAGCTCTCTTGTGTTTATTGCCTGATGTAATGGGCATCACAAATAAGCTCAGACCTGTTTCTGTTGTTTAACGGTTAAAATATTTCAATTTTGTTTGAAAAAAATAGAGAGAAAAGAATGCAAGATTACAAACGGAATCGTTTAAAATTACGGGGTTATCTAAAAGTAGAAAAAAGGCATTGCAAAAAGTAGTAAAAGGGCACAAGGTTGAATCAGTCTTTTTCTTCTTTTTTTTTTTTTGGGTGGGGTTGGGATGGGTCCTTATTGGTTGGATCCTGGCGGGTCTGGCTGTCTGGTGGATGTAGAATCACACGTCTTTACTGGATCGGATATGGGGATTGGATTTGGGTCAGATCTAATCAAATTCGACCAATTGACATCAATAATTATGATTACCAATTGGAATTACAAAGGAAGAAATTCAAATCCTTTTCTTATTATTTCATTTCCTCTCAACTTTACTGTTAGGTACTCTTTCATCAGTAATAACATGTGCTTCGGCAAAAAGGGCCTCTGAAGCAAAAGTAATTGTTGTCAAATTTAAGATTGATTCATGTCTATTTTTATCCATCAAATATAATTAAATAATCAGTTAACAGATAAATCAATTCTTAAGTTATTAAATAATAATAATAATAATGATAATAATAAATTCAAATTCAAATCTTAGTGAATTTAATTTAAAAATTTGTATACTTTCAACACCACTTTTTTTCATGTTAGTCACATTTCTTGCATGACAAATTGACAATAAGCGGAGGGTTGAGAGGCTTATTCGAAAACCTTAGACTTTAATTCATTGATATTGCAGTGCAGGCTAGGCGCACTTGCAGCTTAAAGTTTGGATGGCAATTTCCAACCATACATCTTGTATCACAGGCATTATATCAATTGTCATGAAAATTGAATATATATACAGCACTTTAAACAATATGTTCATCTTTGTGTGTTCCTCAGTGGCATATTACTTTTTATTGTTGATAAGATATTGGAAAAAATTAAATATAATATTTGATGGCAAATTTTGTACAAAGTGTCAAAAAGACTTAAATAAAAATTTATTGTACAGTACAAAAATTCATATAGTAAGGGCATTTAAATTAAAGGTAGGAATACAATAAGTATAAATTGATTTTGAATTATGTAGAAAATATAACTAAGTACAATTGAATAAATAAGTTAATGGCGAGGAAAGTGGAAGTGACTGAGAGAAGCTTCTAGTTTAGCAATTAGGGACCCAACTTAGAGTGCTAGTGCAGGAATTTTGGTTTACCAGAGGGTGCTGGCTTTAGTTGGTGTTTAAGGCTTGCGGAGCAATTATCAAAGTTAGAGAGGAGAGAAATCAGGTGATATTTGGAGGGGATATACCACAGTACCCTAATACGGAATTGGGGCAATGCACCCTAATTAAGTCAAGTCATAAGAACCATTAGAAATCAATGTCAATGGATTTACCTGCTATTTGATGCAAATTTAAAATATTTTAAGTATCAAAATTTAAAATGTTAACCACCAGCAGATGGTGTAATTGCAAATTTTTACCTTATAAATGTCATTTATGAAATTTGATCTCACGGGTTGCAAATAATTATTAAAATATAAGATAACCAATAAAGAAATAAAATTTAGATAATTTTTTTATTTATTTTTAGTTCTCATATGGTTACTCTCCTCCATTTTTCCTTATCATATCAAGAAAAGAATGTTTCTTTTGTTTTTTAGACGAAAAGATTGAGTCAATTTTTTTTTTCTTTTAAGATAAAAGAAGGTGTAAGTAATTTTACTCAATTTATTATGTATTTACCATAAAATTCTTGATTTAAATTGTAATATATATTATTTTTAATTAATCGCCATCAATAATGATAATAATCAACAATTAAAAATAAAATCAAAAATGCTTTTTCAAATTATTTTTCTTTTTAATATTTTACATTTTATTTTATGATTTAATTTTTTTAATTAAATATTATGCATTCTTTTATATTATATAATTATATATTCTTTATCTCTCTATCTTGTTTATTCTTTTTATTTTTGTACTCTAAAAATTAAACTTTATGTTCTTTTTTATCATAAAATCTATCGTGAGCTCTCTCCATTTTTTTAGTATCATTTAAAGTTAATGTATAAGGATTAAGAACAATAAAAATAGCTTTAATTTTACAAGTGATAGGTTATAATTTAATAATATATCTTTTATTAAAAATTAATTGATAAATAAAGCTATTGAATATTTATTAAAATAGTAGGAGTAATATTTAAAAGAAGATAATAAATACAAATTTCATTTCCTAAAATAACAAATAAATAAGAACAAAATTTTTCTCTAAAACAATGAATGGAGGGAGTAATAAAATATTGAATTGGAAAAAATAGATTTTTAAAATTGATGATTATCTCATTAAAAAAAAGTTAGATAATTATTGACCATATGAACAAATGGTCTATTTTTAGAAGTATTTTTATGTCTTTTTTTATTATGCATTGTAATTGTTATCTTATCTGTAAAGATTAGAGTTGTCTAAAGTCAGATGTTGTACTTTAAAGATTAAAATAAGATATCATAATTTTTAATGAAAAAATCAATGAAATATATATTAGATAATCACAAATTTAAAAATTATTTTTAATTATATATTAATAAATTATTCTTTAATTAATATATTTTCTGATGCAGTAGCTCTCCAATTGACTTATGTAACATATTCTTTTTACTTCAGTTTCCAAATTAACAGCATGTTATCCTTTTCTTGCGATGAATTTAAGACATTAAGAAATCAATTAAAAATACTTAAATATAAAAAATATTTTTTTCATTATTCGATAGCACTTTCCTATAACACATCTTGCTCGGCACCAAAACAAAATCGCGGCAACGCCAGTATCTAATCAATTAAATTACCATTTACTCTAGAATTTTTGATATTTCATCGTACATATACATATATATATCATTAATTAAAATAATAATAATAATTGGGAATCTTTAGCTTAAATAATATTTAATATTTTTTTAAAATTTTATTTTTATATTTAAAAATTAATTTTTAATTTTTATAAATGTACCAACGTAAGTTTAATGTTGGCTCCGCACTAAAATACCGTACCCGCTATAAATAGAAAAGTGGGTGTTCATTTCCTTTGACCGGATATATGTTAGTATTTTTACTGGACAGATGTCAATATTTTACTAGCTAAAAATTTGGGTGAGTTGTTCTAGAAATATTCTTAAGCATTGAGTTCTAAGCCATTTGCAGGGAAATTTCCAACATACTATGAAAATATTATGTTTTACTACAAGAGGGACATGAAGAGAATGGAGTGGAGGTGGAGCCCACCTCATTCTCTTTTCTCTTGTCTTTTTTTTAGAATAACGTATTATATTTTACTGGTGGAGTATAATAATATTTTTGTATTTGGAGAGATATCTTACCTCCTCAAGTTCAAGGACTAATTTATTAGGTGTATAATGCTTTCAAACCTTTTAATCTCTCTTCAAAATGGTATTGTGGGCTAATTTATAAGTTAGACGGTGTTTGTGAGTTTTGATTCGATTTCCATTGAGTGTTCCTTCGATTATATACTTTAAGTATGAGTTTAAGAATCTTGACCATGTTTAAGAAATTTTTGTATATAAATTTATGTGAATTATTATGTTAAAATTCTATTGTTTTACTTGCAGTCTTGTCATTCACTCGTATATAAAATTTTCCCATTTTTACAATTGTCTGCAGGAGTTAATAGTTTGATGATTTTGGGGAGCTACATGTTAAAATACGCTATGCGGTCATGAGTTTTAAAAACATAATTAGAAGTTTTAATGTTTATTTGATCTGATGCAAAAGTTGTACTAATATTGTTTTAATATTTGTTTGATGGAAGATTCTTTTTAATAAATCATGCCATACTATTAATTGAATGACAATAAAATAATAAATAATTTTATAATCAATTTGTTATTAACATTAATTTATTAATTTAATTAGTGTATTTATTGTAAAAATAAAAAAGTATGAGTAAAATTGAATTAATTATTTTTAATTAATATTTTTATTAAAATTACTTAAATATTTATTATTATTTTATTATCATTAAATCAGTAGTATAATTTTTTCTATTTAAGCAAACAAGTGAATGCAGATGCTAGCAATTCCTTTGTCAGTACATAATTAAAACCTATAAAAATAAAAAAATAATTGAATATATCATCAGATACATATATATTATTTATGATCAAGACTTGTTTCTCGTAATATATGCAAAATAAATAATATAATAAAACATTTAAAACATGGAGGATTCTCGGGTACATTTGTTTACCACACTTAACTGTACCCCTGGGATAATAGGCACAAAATGAGTGCCTGGTTGTAAGACAAAATTGTTAATTGATTATTTATTATTTTGCTTTATGTTTTTCTTTTTAAATAATCGTAGAAGTTTTTTTTTTCTTCTGAGGCCTTCTCTTATTATTTTAGTTAAAATGCACATAATCCTTTAAATTATATTTCGTGTAAAAAAAGTCTATAATATTTTAAAGTGTACAATTAAACATTTAAATTATTCATATTATTTAAAATTCCCCATCCCTTATCTCTTCTTCTTAATCCTCAGTAGTAAAAAAATTTTTGCTATTATTTTTTAGTGTGCTTAATTACACAAATTTTAGTTTTTTAAAAATCAACTTTATGTTCAAAATTGATTTTAAATACTTTTGGATTTAATATTTAAATATTATCAAATATGAAATATTAATTTATAACTATTTTTTAATGAATTATTATGTAAAATAAATTTAAAAAGTATTTATATTTTGTTTTATTATGTTTCATCTTGAATATTTTTCTATTTTACACTTATATTTCTTTAATTACCTCAAGATGTAATAGAATAAAGCAAAAGATGAAAAATTATATTACTGAATAAAGCAAAAGCCAAAATTTGTTGGTCTAAGTCTAATTTATGAATAAAGATAAAGTCAAATTAAATTAGGCTTTAACATAAAAGGCTAGGTTTGTTTCAAAATTTGTTAGTTTGACTCTAATTTGTGACCTATTAGTAACCCAAAATTTTAGCATCACTTGGCTCATTTATAAAATTTAATAAGTTTGATATGATTTATTAGCTTATTTAGATCTAACTATTAAAATCTAAATAAATTATTAATAGACATACAAACTTATGTGTGTGTGTGTGTGTGTGTATATATATATATATATATATATATATATATATATATATATCATAAATAGGTTCGTCAATAAAAAATATTAAATAAAAAAGACATTAAACAAAACTTTGTCTCTACTTTTATAAAATTCTTAATAATTTAATAGAACAAGTTATAATCATATTTATTTAAAATAAAGAGACTAAATGAAACAACAATATAAATTCATTATTTATAAATTTTAGAATTTGAGAATATTGATGACTAAATTGAAAAAAAAGGTATAATGACAAAAGAATAATAACTATAATACAATTAATTAGTTAATTAAAATGAATTAAATTAGAGCAACATAGTAGTTAAATAGATTGATCTAATAAGCTAATGAGCCAATTTTAAAATTAAATAGATTGGCTTATTTAATAAATAAGCTAATATATGGTTGATTTATTTAATTAAATAAATAAGTTAAGTCAAGCCTTTAATGAGTCACATTATAAATTACTCATGAACGGTTTGATTTATTTCCACATCTAGTTATGATTTACCTTTCAATGGATTTGGATTCATTTTATATTAATGAGAAAGGATCAAATGGATAGCTTTGTCATTGAAATAAAATTGAAAAACAATAATGAGGTGGGAATGAATTTAAATCAAATAAGATGAATTGTAAAAAATTAATTGCATTTTTCTAATTATATTATTTTTGTATTTGTCGTATTTCTTGCATGACAGAGAATGAAAAGGTTTATTTTTATGATTTTGTTGAAAACCTTTGGCTTCAATTCATTGATATTGCATGCGGGTGAACATATAGCATTTGTATGCTATCATCACACCAATTGTTAATGGCCCTGAACATATAGCATTTCACCTTCTCCTCCACCCCAATTCATTTTACCTTTCCCAAAAAAGAAAAGAAATGTTTCATATAGTATTTTCCATTTTATTTCTCATAAGATATTGGAGTAAATTAATTATATTCTCTATTGATAAGAATTTGAATAGAATCTGGTGATGATATTAGTCCGTTATAATACATTTATATTTCATAAAATTAAAAGTGATGATTGACAATTATATTTAAATGTATCGTTTTTCGGTTTGGAGTAGTTGTTACTGGTTAATCGTTATTTTTATACAGTCCATTAGTTCGAATACCATTGATGATAACATGTTAGTTTAGTATTTTTGTTGTTTATGATTTACCTATTTAATTTCAAGATATATAAATAAATAATAAATTAATAAAAGAAATAAAATCTAGTAGATAAAAATGAAAAGATCATCTAGTTAGTAGATAAAAATGAAAGGATTACCAATAATAGTTGGAGAAGAATTTGATTTACTAATATGTAAGATTCATTTTTTACTTAGTAAAATTATATAAAAATACTAATGTTCTAAAAATATAATTCAAAATTAAGTTTAAAATCTTTCATATTTATTGGGTTGAACTTTACAAGATTTTATTATAATCCTATATTTAATTGTCATTTTTTATTTGTATTTAGAATTCAATTGTAGATCTCATTTTTAATATATATAATATTATCAAAATTATAGTTGTATGGATAAAAATATGAATGATTCTACTTATTATATACTAACAAAATTATTATTAGCTATTTGCGCAAAAAAAAATCTTAGATATGAGACTAATTGCCTTCTAAAGCTGCCTCAAATGATTGAATTCAAAATTACATATGTATTAATTAAAGTATGGATGCTTATTTCAAATAATATTAGTTCCATAAATCTATTTATTAATTATTAGTAAAATTAATTTTAACTGTTTTTAATATTTATATTAAGTTTTTCATCGTTATGATTCGTCATTTTATCTTTACGTTTATTTTCTTATAATTATGCTTAAATTTCAATTCCATTCGTAATTAATTCCTACTACAATCAATTTGCAAATTTTTATTTTTAATTGTTCAACCTAAAAAATATTTATCGTTTTGCACAATTAAAGTAGGGTATGAAAAATTTAAAGGCCGTATCTTCGATGCCTAAAGGGAAAGCGTAGGCATAGGCATCACAATATTTTAACACATGGGATATATTAAACCGGCAGATGAGGACTTTGGGAAACAAAACAGTAATTTCCTTTTCATATTTATGTTTTCAGCGTGGAAAAATTTTGTATATATAAAAGAATCTAGCTATAAAAGATGGGTCGCTTGTGATTGGGTTGGACCATTTTAAATTTTTGAACATATTATTTGAATTAATAGATTAATAGATTGGATTGCATTTAGTTTGGCTTTAAAAAATTTTTTCTTGAACGCATTGAGTGTGAAGTTTATGTTTTAATCCGCAACAATGAGATGTACAATAGCTTACCCAGTAGAAATAAACTTTTAAATATTATTGTAAAATACTTTACACTATTAATAGATGATAAAAAAATATATTATTAAACAATAATAGTAATTTAGAATTTTTAAAAATAATATTAAAATTTTTTTAACAATTTTTATTGATATTATGATATATAATAGTGATAGAGTAAAATTAATTTATACTAATAGTAAATCAAATTTAAATTAAAAAAAATCTGAATTACTAACGTAATTTAAACCCAAAATATTTGACGAAGATATTATAAAAGTATTGGAATTTAATATGTCATGTTTATTTTATAATGATGTATTCAAATTTGTAAATAATAAATCATTCAAAAATTTTAATGAATATATATTTAATTTTAAATATAATACTTAAAATGATACAGAAAATATTGAAAGTTTTTAAATTAATAATTTGATTTTAATTACAAAATATTTTTATTAAAAATAGAATATACAATTAATTAATTCAATTAGTATTTCTATATTGAAATTTTAACTTATTTAAAATATTTTAATAACAAAAAAAAGTATAGTGTGTTATATCTATATTATTTAGTTGTATTAGTATTTGAGTTATAAACAATAGGAGGAGTGAAAAAAAATGGAAAACATAACTTAAAATAATAAGAGTTAGAAATAGAATATGCAATTAAGTAATTTAATTAAATTAAAATTTTAATTTATCTTCAATTTTTTATAATAAAAAGAAAGTATATTATCTTATATTTATACTATTTAATGATGTTTCTATATGAGATGTAAAGTAATAAAAGTTAAAAATAAATAATTAATTAATTTGATTCAATTAAATATTTAATTTTTTTAAAAATATTTTAAAATAATAAAATATAATATATTATATGTATGCTACTTAATCATATTAGTGTCTTACTCGTAGATAATAAGAATACATATGTAAAAAGTAAAAGTTTTGGAACTAAGCGAATAAAAAGAGAAACAATGCATAAGTTGCAAAGTAATAAAAATTTAAAAATGACTGCATAATCAAGTAATTCAATTAAATAATAATAAATATGTAAATTAAATATTTAACTTGATTAAAATTTTACAATAAAAATAAAATATGTCATGTTATTTTTATAATATTTAGTTATATTAATATCGTTTAAATTATAAATAACAAATGTGAACAAAAAAAATGCATTGGATCGAAAAAAAGGGAATAAAAAGTAAGTGAGTTGTATAGTAATAAAATTTGAAAATAGAATATATAATTATATTATTCAATTAAATTCAATATTTAAAATATTCAAAATGTTTTTAAACAAAAAAAATCATGTTATATTTATATTATTTAATGATATTAGGGCTCATTTGGTACATCTATAAGAGATCTATGATAATATAAGTAAATAATATCATATTTTATCAGGTATTTAGTCCTTACATAAGATAGTATAATATAATTCAATCAATTATTTTTATATGATCAATACATGATAAATTAATTTTTTTCTTTCTAAACTTGCTATAATAGAATAAGATTAAAATAAAATTTATCACTCATAACTTAGCCTTAACATATTTATATTATTCTATCTTAATAATAATTATTTTTAACTTAATTTAACATTAACATATTTTATCTTAAAAATATCAATAATTTAGATTTAAAATTGTTAATAATTTAGCCTTAACATTTTTTTTAACTTATTTATCATTCTTAATTTAGTCATAATCTATTTTAGCCTTAAAAATGTCAATAATTTTCATTTACATATAAAATAGGTAAAATAAAATAAATATATCAATTACTGCCAATAAAGTGATTATAAAATATTAAAAAGTTTATAATTATCAAATGCTAAAAAATAATGTGATTAGATTATTTTTAAACAAGACTAATTCTGTTTGAATAAAATTTTTAATTTTATATGTTATATACATATTTCATGGCAAACACATAACAATATAAGTTTTTACTATTAAATTATTTATATGCATGGATGAAGCTAGAGAAAGACATGTAAAATGAGTTGGGAGCTTGTAGGCTACCCATGGTCATGGACTGATCATAGGTATGTTGTGTGTAGCTTGTTTTCTGCACTAGCCTATGTGGACAAGCATATGTAGTTGTGAGCTTTCACGAGCAAGCCCATGGGTTCCCATGAGTCTAACTTTTTTTTTCCAAGTATTTTAGAGATTTTTAATTTAATATACTCTAATGCTTAATGATTTAATGTAATTGTTTTAACCTCATTTAATTAACTTATTATACAAAATAAAAAAATTATTTGGTGAATTATAATTTATAAAAAAATATTTTTAATCCAATTTAATTTAATGTCCTCTTGAAAGTTTTCTATCATTCACCATATTTAAATTCCAATAACCTATCTTTGCATATGTGTATCTAATAATATAATCACTTTTACTATATCTTAAAAAAAAGGGTCTACTTGTAGGTTTAATCATTTTTGTCCACATTTTTTTATGAGTTTTTACGAGCAAGCCCACAAGGATCCAAGCTTGTGTAGGTTTGACCCATTTAATTCATCCTGCCTCACATTACACCTCTAGTAGAGAAGAAATATTGGAAGAGCTAAAATATAATTTGTTAAATATTTTTATTATAATTTTTGAATAAAGGTGTACAACTATAAATTTAACTTTAAAAATAAAAAAAATATGAAAAAAATTATAATTTTTCCAAAGCCACTCTAAAGTAATATTATGCTTTACCCTTATTTATAGGATAGTTTATCAAATATTTGATAATATTATATTTTATTTTTTATTATTTTATATTATACTATTATGTTTATTTATTCTATTTTATCTTATATTATCATGTTCTTGAAACACGCTTTTAGTATTTGATTTGTAAATAATAGAAATTAACGAAGAAAAAATAATCATACAATAATACGTATAAAAAGAACAAAAACATGATCTTGACATTTAACAAGAAATTAAAATTAAGTTACTAAATAATTCATATATAACATTCTAATATTACTATATAAATATTTAATTTAATTTTATATAATATATGTTTTTGTCTATATGTAGGCATTTTTGTATTCTTCAATTTTAGGCCCACTAGAGATGCAAAAATAGCCCATGACTCACAAGCAATGTTAGTAGGGGGTGGACACAATGCAAGCTTAAATGAGTTGATTCACATTGGCCAAGATTCGTGTGGGTAAGCTTGCATGGGTATGGGCAGGTCCACAAGCATACTTATATATAATATATATTTTTTAATTTTTAATTAAAATTAGAATGATATAATACATTGAATGCTTAATAACTTAACTCAATGTGTTTATAGATTACAAATTATGTAGGCCACTACTTTTATATATTAAAAATATATATATTATAATTATAATAGGAATGACTGAATACCTTGAAGGCCTAATAATTTAACTCAATGCAATCTATTAATTATTAATAATGTAGATAGGCGTATAGGCTTATCTAGGCAAGGCATTAGGTAGGCCTACTATTTTTAGCTTGGTAAAAATGTGGGCATATATGGACAAGCCTATATAAGCATAATCCATTTAGATATGCCCAACCCCTTATGCATCCCTATGGCACATAAATTACCTACACAATCAAGCTTTGGTTGGCCCATTCACTAACAAATTCATTGGGATTATTTTATAATTATTGCTTTTTTTAGGAAAAGAAGCTTACCCCAAATGAAACAAAGGAAACTTGAGCTTTCAATCTCGGCTAATGTTATGAGAAGTTCAACCTTTTAAGAAGTTATATATTCGATTATTAGATTATCCTTTTTTAAATTTTAAAATAAGTAAATTAAAATAAAAAAGTACAAATCTTAATTCATTAAATGCAATTTAATCGTGTAAACATTCTATCTCTTAAATGAATTTGATTGGAAGAAATGGAATGAGAATAGAAATAATTAAAAAATTTATTTGATATGTATTATGGAAGAGGAATGCCCATTCCATCAAATGATAGAATAAGTCATTTTCTCATTCATAGATTAGCTTTTTTCCATATATATTTCTCATATTTTTTACTTATTCCAACATTATCATTTGATAATATATGATAAAAAATATGATTTTTGAATATTTCTCTATTAAAATATTTTAATAATTATATTTGTAATAATAAAATCTAAAATACGACATTTTTATATCCTTTAAAAAATATTTGACAAAAAATTTAGTAAATTAGAAAATTTTTAATTATAATTTTAATGATAAATTTAAATAGTGGCAATTTTTATTATTAATTATATTATATATTTTATTAACATGAAATTATTTAATAAGATATTTATTATTTTTGTAATAAGGATATTATTATCTTAAACTATACTTTTTCTATTTCATTCAATTAAAATTTTGTTGCACCAAACAGAAAAATGGAAAGGAATATTCATTTCATTCATTATAGTACTAAACATAATTATATAATAATCATTTTATTTCATTCTCGTTTTCATTTTCACTTCATTCTATTACATTCAACTAAATAAAGACTTGGCAACCTTAACTCATATCTATTTATTCATTCATATCCATTTTTATTTTGATTCATCTATATCCATCTATTTCAACTTTAGGACAAATATGGGTTGGGTCATTATTAACCCATTGAAATAAGAGTTATATTCAATCAATTCATGAAAAATTATTTATTTATTTATATTTATAGGAAGTAAACTTGTACATTGTACAAACTAGTATTGTAAAATAAATAAAATATCATAATAAAATATCATCAAAATTTTAATATAATTTATTTTTTAAATTAATTATTTGAAATGAAATATTATAATATTTTTACATATATGAAGATATCAATTTCTTTTATAAAAAAGTAAAATCAAGTTCAATCATCTATACTAAAATTTATATAATTTATTATTTTTATTGTTAAAACTTAAAAAAATAATCTTAAAATTTTTTAATTTTCTTAAAAAAATATTTCAATGTTGCATGTTGCATATAATCTACTATATAGTTATACATTAGATTTTTGGTTATACTTTGCAAATATCAACATGTCAACAACATCAGTTTTTATTTTTGAGGTAATACTTTATAAATTAAAATTTAACTGTTGATATATATGTAATCTTAAAAGTGCAATTTATCATTGTAAAAGAATTCATATAATTTATAATTTTTTAATTTTATTATAATGTATATTTTAAATTAAATAATTTTTATTTAATGTATATTAATATTAAAATATTTAATTAACTACATTTAATATTAAAACAATTTTAAGAAATTAATGTTAAGAAAATGAGATAAAAATTATAATTTTAAAAAAGAAATAAAAATACAAAAATAAAATCTTTGATAACATAAGTTTATTTTGAAATAATAATAATAAATATAAAATAGTAACGAAAAATAATATAAAAAATGATAAAATATAAAATAATAATAATTTAATGAATAAACGGATAGGTTAGGTTAACTATATATCCAAGTATCATGGATTATTCATGACTTATTTAGGATTTTATATTAAATTCTAAATGAATAAATAGATTAATAATGACTTATCCACTTTTAATCTAATATATATCCATTATAATCTATTCATTTTCTATAACGAAATGCACCATTAGGAGATTGAATTCTTCATAGCAATATTCTTCAAATTATACCTCTATCACATTACTATTTTCCATTTGTCAAATGTTACAAGTACGGGTGCTTGTACTTTCTACCTAAGGCATGGAAGAATTTATCAAATTAAAAACTACAACCCCAATCACAAAATTATTAAGAGAATAAGATCCACAATTCCAATCATGTATATTTTTAGTACTATTTTCCATTTGTCAAATGGTATAACTATGGATGCTTGTACTTTTTACTATGGCATGGAAGAATTCATCAAATTAAAACTACAATCCCAATCACAAAATTATTAAGAGAATAAGATCCACAATTCCAATCTTGTATATTTTCAGTTTTAGTAGATTTAATTACATTTTATCTATTAAATATTTATTTCTAATTGCAAAAATTTATCATCTTGACAAATGTTTCTCATTATCATGGTATATATAACTTGATCGATATACAAATCTTCTAATTATATGCATGATCACAAATAAAAATCCCTAATTATAAGGAGATAATTACAAATAAAAATAAAATTTATGACTTAATGATGAAATTATAAATTGAAACAAATTATAGAAATTAAAAATGAAATCAAATTTATATTTATTATTTTAATTGTTAAAAAGATTTTAACACCATTTGCTGATGCATTTACTTTATATTGTATTAAACATGTTTATTAGTTAAAAGCCTAAAACATATACATACTCTCCTTCTAGTGACTAATGTATATAACAAATAGTTGATAGTTGATAATTGAAGCAAGGAGATTCACAAGCATCTAATGCAAGAATGATGAGAAAAGATAAGTCTTATATATTATATTTTAGGATAAGTTATATTGGTCATCTTGAAATTTGGTGCGCACCTCTCATATTTTAATAAGGATGAAAATTTTAATTTATTATTGATATAAATTAATTTTTATTATAACTTATTTATGTTCTATTATATTAACAAATAAAATTAAAATATTTTTATTATTAATAAAAATTATTAATTTTTAATAATGTGTTATAATTTTTATTCACTGATGATATAAAAAATTTTACATTGATAGTAGACAAAAGTCAAACTGTTTCAATAATATATATATATATATATATATATATATATATATATATATATATATATATATATATATATATATATATATCCATTTCTTGAAGTATTTCCACAGTTATAAAAATACAAGAACGTTAAGCTTTTCAATTGCGATGCTTTCTTTAATTTTTTTTCCTTGTAATTGAGAAACCATTTTTCTCTATTTCTATATACAAATGAACTCTTTCTTTGAAGAATAAACACTCTCTTCTTTTTATATATAATTGTATTGCAATATTTGTACATAAAAAAATGTAGGAAAATAGCTTTCTAACCATAAGAGATAATATTAGATATGGAGTTGCAATAAAAAAATTAAAGTTGCTACATTTCATGATGATAAAGTATTTTAAAAAAATGAAAGTATATATTTCTAGAAAAATATATTAAATATAATTAAATTAAATTGTAAAAAAGATCAATATAATTTACCGTGTGTTTCAACACTTTAAAGATTGGGATACAAATGTTTTGATAATTTTCAAATAGAGTATACACAATATTAGTCATTTATTTACAAAAGTGGTGAATATCACATCTCTTAAATTTCATAACTAATATTATTAATCTATTATTTTTATATTTGTTATAATTATTCATCCCTCTTTTTACTAATAATATTAAAATAAACAGTAAAAAAAGAATATAAGAAATAAGTAAGCATATATTTTACATTATTAAGATGGATTTTTATCAATTCATTTTAATAATGCAAATGAAGGGAGGAATAAATAATCATAATAGATGTAAAAAGTAAGATATTAATAGTGATAGTTATTAAATTTGAGGGATTTAATAATCACTAAATTTATAAATCAAGGATTAAATATTATGTTTATTTTTTTTCAAATGGGTAATATTATGGGGAGTTCGATCTTTTAAGAAATTGTGTATTTTTACTATTGCATTGAATTTAATATATTAAGACTTATACTTTTAATTTTAATTCAACTATTTTAGAATTAAAAAAAGATAATTTAAAATGAAATACTTAACCGAGGAAGTTGCTAATAATATTATCCTTGTTAAATATGGGTGTCATGTGAATTTGTGAGGTTGAGTCTGGAAACGTTGAACTCGAGTTTAATGATTTGTCTTTTTTTTTTTTTTTATAGTTTTAACCTTGAAAGTTAAGGGACGAATCATTGATTACATCAAATATAAATTTAAGGTTAGTAATATAATTTAAGGAATATGACGATAATCTTTTCTATAAATTAGGAATTAATTACTATATTTACCCTTAATGAATAACTAGCAATTAAATAAATCACTTTTAAATGTTTGCTCCATTGTACTTCAGAAGAGAAGCCCAACAAAAAGCACACTTCACCGAGTTTTAATTAATTGTAGATGCGAGAGAATGCAAAGCAACAGTTCAACGAAACAAAAGATTACATTCGGATTTAAATAGAAACCCATGCAATTAAATGCAATATGGAAAATATTATTGCTTTTACCTCAAATTCGTGGTACGTAAACATGTTCCGAAGGACGCAAACATTAAAGGCCTTGTTGGCCTGGCACCGTGGTATCAAATAAGAAAAGTGCTCCACAACCTGAAATAATACTGCCCAGTGAGAGCCGAAAGGCCAAATAATGTTGCCGTTGTATGTTGGGTAGAATTTGGCAACAATTTTAATTTTACTGAGTGGTAAGAATAAGAGGTGACTGGTCAGCAACTCAATTTGAAATCTTATTATATATATATATATATATATATATTGAAAGTAAGATTTGAGATTAAATTTTAAAATTTTAATTTATTAAATTAAATTTTATAAATTTATTCAATTATTTGATATTGATTTAGAGTTTTTAATTTATATTTGATACATAATTTTGAATCTTATTTTTAATTAATATATATAATATTGTTGTATTGAAAATTATAAATTCAAGTTCTCTTGCTGTTGGTGTACCCAGGAAAATTATACAAGAATTAGAGAAGTTTAGTCATAACATAACATTGATATGAATTGCAATGATTTCCTATAGTTTTGTACATTTCCATTATTTTATTACTACCCTTTTGATTCTTCATTCCCCGGTCAGTTCAGTCATGAAAAAAAATTAAATTGTTCAGACATATTTTTAAATAAATAAAATTAAGAGTAAGCTGCTTTTTTCTTGTAAAATTCAAATATTGTCAGGTAGAATATTTTTATTAATTTTTCCCTATAGAAAATAAAAAATTTACAATATTTATGGCTACTTCTCTATTTCTGCTTTCTATCTTTGCCAAGTCCCCCATCCTAATGTAAATTGCACAAATTGTGCGCCAAATTTCCATCAACCTCAGGAAACTGATGATCTGAATGGTGGAAAGTGGCAGAAACATTTTCATTGGCAACTGATTGTCATCTCTAGCTCTTTTCACTTTAATTCTCATTCCTCCAAAATTAACTTTTCAATGTCAATACTATTCTGTAGTGGATTCTTTTTCAACTTTTGGAAAATATGAGCATAGGGTGTTGGAGTGCCAACAAAGCCTTCCCAAGCTACTGATTGAATGCGAACAAAAGCTTCAATAAGGACAATCTGAACTTGGTAACAGCTCGAAACTGAAATTTTCAAGTAAGATGCATGTTAGCATGTTGCCACCACTTTTTGCTATCCTGCTAGCTAGAGTAAGCGTAAATGACTTTTATGTGCGTTCTAGGAAGCCTTTAGTTATTGTTTTCTTCCTTGTGATATCAAAATAGTTAATTTATAAAGTATTATTTTCTAATACGTAGGACTACTCTATTTTCATTAATAGATATAATTAAGTAAATGGGATAATATACTTTGATACATTGGTTGCACTGATACACAATTAAATTTAACTATTATATTTTATTTATTTTGCCTAGTAGTACAAATGAATGAAATTTAATAATTAAATCTATTAATATACTGATGTAATTGATGTGTCTTAATTATTTTCTAAGCAAATTTGAATGAATAAGTTAACAGTGTCGGTAGTGGGTGAGCGAGTGAGATTCCCAGTTTGATGTAGATTAAAATGCACCATCTTACCATCTATGACTATTTTGAAACTATTAAATTTTATTCAATTTACAAAATAGGATGCAAATAAAAAATAAATAAATACAAAATTTTGAATTTATTGGTGCACTATTATAATAGTAGGTCGAAGCTTCTTCCTTTTGGTTTACTTGTGGAGATCCAAGTCAAAGTGTAAGCAAAGGTGGTCATAGGTTGAATTGTCGAGTTTCGGATCGAATTTCTCTTATGAAATATAATGATTTGAATTTAAGCATGACCCATTTAATTTTTAAAAATTTAATTCAATTCAATCCAATTAAAATTATATATAATTTGAGGTTTGACTCAAAATTTTAATTATTTTTATTTTTATTATTATTTAAGTAGAATTTAAATTTTATATAAAAATCACATTTAAATAAATAGTAAAATATTTAGATATATAAAATATTTAATTATATCAAATTAAATAATTTTTACATTAAAATTAACTAAATATAATTATTTATGATATATAATTATATTAATAAAAATAAATTTATATAATCAAGTGAGTGAATTCATTTTATTATGATTCGAACCCAGCCCAAATCTTAATCAAATTGTAAAAGAAAATTTAACAAATTTTGAATTTTTTTAAAAAAAAAACCAAAGCCATATATTTTTACCGCGCGACACATTTTCATGTCCGAGTACGAGTATGGGGACTTTCATTAATATATGGCGTGACTCTAGCCGGTTTTATGGCTGACGGTAACATGTGTCCAAGGGTGAAAGCAGGCGACACTTGGAGATGTTTTACATACTCAAGTTCAAAGAATTGATAAATTGATTTCTTCTCTTATTAAGCCTACTGTGCTATCACGTTTTAGTACACCCTCAATTTTTTTCATTTGTCTTTTTTTATTTTTTATTTATCACTTTAAAATTTTAATAAAATATTAAATATTTATTTTTTAAATTTATTTTTCTTTTTCATTAATAAATATTTTATTATTCTACACTATTAAACTACTTGTATTTATTTATTTACATTTCTCTCTCTATTTTCAACTATATTAAATTTTATACATAAAAAATAATTTTGTAAAATTTACTAATAATAAATAAATTAAATTAAATTAAATTCTTAATATGTGTGAAGGTAGTTAATGGCGATAGATAAATAGAAATGAAGTGAGTAACTTTTTAGAAAAGTTTTCCGAACTGATTTTTAAGTTGCATGGTGTTTGTGACTGCTGATTAAATTTGCATTGAGGGGGCGATGTGCTAATTATTTACTTCCATGAAAAGTGTAAGAATCTTGACCATGTTTAAAAGATTTAGCATCTAAAAATTATATAAATTATGATCTTAAAATTCCTTTTTAATAATTATAGGGGAAAATGTAAATAAATTCTTTAAAGTATGGCATAATGTTTCATGACTTCTCAAAATTTTAAAACCTATAGATAACTTCTGAAAATTTCAAAAAAGTAATAATATTGTCAACTCAATTTAAAAAAAAGAGAAAAATGATATTTACGCCATTCATGTGTTCATAATTATTTTTAATTATTTTTTAACATGAATTCAGTTTGTTTTTGGATAATGCATATGCATTTATGATATAATAGAAGTCAAATATTTTGAATAAATTATTATTGAAATTCAATTAAATTTTATTTTAAGAATAAGATATGTATATATATTACTTCTTTGATTTTGCTATAGTAAAAAAAATAATTAGAGATAGTTGTTAGCGACTCATTTATGTCCATCTCTTTTCCTCTTAATTGTAATTTCAATATTTTTAATCTTTTTGAAAATTTCATATGGTTATTTATAAATTTTAAAACTTTAAGTTTTCAAGAGGGTTATGTATTATTAAGCCATATTTTAAGACTTTATTTGTATTTTTTCCATAATTCTAATTACAGTCATTCATTTATAATTTTTTATAAAATTTTTTGTTGGAGGCGATAACTTAATGATTTTGTGGAGCTACATGCTAAATAGACTATGCAGTTTTAAAGTTTAATTAGGAGTTTTAATGTTTGTCTGATGCTTTGAAAGATATTTTTTATTGAAAATTTTCATTTGTTAATATATAAATAAAGAAGTAAAATATTATTTCATACCTTATGATTAAAAAAATAATATATAAAATTATATTAATAGAAGAAAATAAGTTTCTCTTTTTTTTGAAGAATTTATTTTACTATTTTATAATTATATTTCAATGGAATATATATTTTTTATTCAAAAGTGGAGCCTAAGAATTAGCTATATTTAGGAATGAATTGGATATAAGTTTAAAATTCGACTGATGTAGTTTAAATAATACTTAGAATGAAGAATGCAAGATTACAGGGAAGCTAATTCAGGTCGATTATGTTGCAAAGCTTGCTTCCTCCTTTTGCACTTCTTGTTATTAACAAGCTCCCGCCGAGCTCATTTGTGTTTATTGGCTGATGTAATGGGCATTACTAAGCTCAGGTCCGTTTCTGTTGTTCAATGGTTGTAATATTTCTCTTTTCTTTAAAAAAAGAAAAAAAAGAGGGAAAAAGAGAATGTAAGATTGCAAACGAAATGGTTTGAAATTATGGGGTCATCCAAAAGTTGAAAAAAGGGCATAGCAAAAAGCAGTAAAAAGGCAGAAGGTTGAATCAGAGTTTTTTTTATTTTTTTATCTGTGGGTGGTGGTGTGGTGGACCAGGTTGAGATGGGTCCCTATTGGTTGGATCCTGATGGGTCTGGTCGATGTAGAAGCACACGTCTTTACTGGATCAGGTATGTGGACTGGGTTTGGGTCGGGCCTAATCATTGAAATCAATAATTATGGCTACCGATAGAAATTATAAGAAAGTGATCCGAATTCTTTTTTATTATTTCATTTCTTCTCGCATGTATTATTAGGCATTTTTTCATCAGCAATAATCGGTGCTTCGCCCAAAATGCCTTTGAAGCAAAAACAAATCTTGCCAAATTTAAAATTGATTCATCCGTCAAAGATGATTAAAGAATAAATTAAGAGATAAATCAATTCTTAAGTTATCAAATAATAATAATAAGTTTAGAAAAAATTCAAAATCAAAGGTTGTGAATTTAATTTGAAAATTTGCATACTTTCAACATGGCTTTTTTTCATATTAGTCACGTTTCTTGCATGACAAATTGACGATAAGTGGAGGATTGAGAGGTTTGTTGAAAACCTTTGACTTTAATTCATTGATATTCCGTGCAGGTCAGGAGCACATGCAGCACAAAGTTTGGGTGGCAATTTCCAACCATACATCTTGCATCACAGTTATTATGTCAATTGTCATGAAAATTGAATATATATACAGCACTTTAAACAATTTGTTCATCCTTATGTATTCCTCAATGGCATATTTCTTTTTATTGTTGATAAGATATTGGAAAAAATTAAATATAATATTTGATGGTAAAATTTGTACAAAATTTCATAAAAACTTAAATAAAAATTTATTGTACAGGGCAAAAATTCATATAGTGAGGGCATTTAAATTAAAAGTAGCAATACAATAAGTATGAATGAATTTTTAGTTGCATAAAAAGTATGTGCCCATGAAATTGAATAAGGTTAATGGTGAGGAAAGTGGAAGTAACCGAGGGAGGTTTCTAGTTTAGCAATTAGGGACCCAACGTAGAGTGCTAGCGTATAGGACCCAACCTTAGTTAGCGTTTAAGGCATTGTGGGAGCAATTATCAAAGTAAGAGAGAGGAGAAACCTGGTGATATTTGGAGGGGATGGACTACAGTAGCCCCGGTACTGAACTGGGGCAACCCATCCTAATTAAGTCAACTCATAAAAATTATCGAATGTCTGATGGATTTACTTGCTACTTAATGCAAATTTAAAATGCTTTAAGTATTAAAATTGGAAATGTAAACCACTCACAGATGGTGTAATTACAAATTTATATCTTATAAATATTATTTATGAAAATTAACCTCATGCAATTATTGATTGCAAGTAATTGTTAAAATATAAAATAACCAATAAAGAGATAAAATTTAGATAAAATTTTATTTATATTTAATTCTCATATGGTCACTCTCCTCTATTTTTCCTTATCATATCAAGAAAAGAATGTTTCTTTTATTTTTTAAAGGAAAAGATTGAATCAATTTTTTTTTTCTAAAAGAAGAGTGATAGAAAAGTAATCACATGTGGTGTAAGTAATTTTAATCAATTTATTATGTATTTATCATAAAATTCTTTATTTAAATTGTAACATATATATTATTTTTTATTAGTTACCATTAATAATGATAATAATCAACAATTAAAAACAAAATAAAAAAGTTATTTTTTAAAATTATTCTTCTTTTTAATATTTTCCATTTTATTTTATGATTTATTTTTTAATTAAATATTATATATTCTTTATATATTATATAATTATATATTCTTTATCTCTCTATCTTCTTGTTTATTCTTTTTATTTTAATACTCTAAAAATTAAAGTTAATGTTCTTTTTTGTCATAAAATTTATTATGTACTCTCTCCATTACTTTTTTTATTATCATTTAAAATTAATTTACAAGGATTAAAGAAAATAATAAATAATCTTAATTTTAAGAGTGATAGGTTGTAATTTAATAATATATCCTTCACTAAAAATTAACTAATAAGTAAAGTTATTGAGTATTTATTAAAATAGGGGAGCAATATTTAAAAGAAAATAATAAAATAATTTTGATTTTCTAAAATAATAGATAAATAAGAACAAAATTTTTCTCATATTAAAAAAGAAACTGGAAGAAGTAATAAAATATTAAAAAATAGATTTATTTAAGTTGATGATTATCTCATTACAAACAAAAGTTAGATAATTATTTACCTTATGAACATATGATCTATTTTTAGAAGTGTTTTTATGCCTTTTTTTATTATGCATTGTAATTGTTATCTTATGTGTAAAGATTAGGCTTCAAATGCTGTACTTTAAACGTAGTTTTTAATGAAAAAATCAGTGAAATATGCATTAGATAATCACAAATTTAAAAGTTATTTTTAATTTTTATTAATAAATTATTCTTTTATTAATATATTTTCTGTGCAGTAGCTTTGCATTTGAATTATGTAACATATTCCTTTTGCTTCAAATTCTACATTAACGGCATATTAGCCTTTTGTTGTGATGAATTTAAGACATTAAGAAATGAATTAAAAATATTTAAATATAAAAATACTTTTTTTCAATTAATGATAGCACTTTCCTATAACGCATCTTGCTCGGCACCAAAACAAAATCACGGCAACGCCAGTATCTAGTCAATTAAATTACCATTTACTGTAGAATTTTTTCGATATTTCATCATATATATATATATATATATATATATATATATATATATATATATATATATATATCACTAATTAAAATAATAATAACTGGGAATCCTTAATTTAAATAATATTTAATATTTTTTAAAAATTTTATATTTTTATATTTAAATTTAAATTTTTAATTTTTATATGTGTACCAACGTGAGTCCGATGTTGGCTCCGCACTAAAACACCATACCTGCTATAAATAGAAAAGTGAGTGTTCATTTCCTTTGATCAAGATAAATGTTAGTATTTTTTGCTGGACAGATGTCAGTATTTTACTGGCTGGAAAAATTAGGTGAGTTGTCCTGGAAATAATCTTGGGCACTGTAGTCCTAGGCCATTTGGAGAGATCTTTTACATCCACAAGTTCAAGGACTAATTTATTAGGTGTATAGTGCTTTCAAATCTTTCAAAATGGTTTCGTGGACTAATTTATAAATTAGATGGTGTTTGTGGGTTTTGATTCGATTTCCATTAAGTACTCTTTCCGGTTATATACTTTAAGCATGAGTTTAAGAATCTTGACCATGTTTAAGAAATTTTTTATATAAATTTATATGAATTATTATCTTAAAATTCTATAGTTTTAATTTCAATTTTGTCATTCATTCGTATATAAAATTCTCCACATTTTTACAATTGTCTGCAGGAGGTAATAGTTTGATGATTTTGGGGAGCTACATGTTAAAATACGCTGTGCAGTGCATGGGTTTTAAAAACATAATTAGGAGTTTTAATGTTTATTTAATCTGATGCAAAGTTGTACTAATATTGCTTTAATATTTATTTGATGCAAGATTCTTTTTAATAAATCATGCCATGCTATTAATTGAATGATAATAAAATAATGAATAATTTTATAGTCAATTTGTTATTAACATTAATTTCTTGATTTAATGAATGTATTTATTATGAAAATAAAAAATATGAGTAAATTTGAATTAATTATTTTAAATTAATATTTTTTATTAAAATTACTTGAATATTTATTATTATTTTATTATCATTAAATTATTAGTATAATTTTTTTATGTAGAGGCTAGCAATTCCTTTATATATACATGACTAAAACCTATAAAAATAAAAAATAATTGAAAATATCATCAGATACATATATATTATTTATTATCAAGATATGTTTTACGTAATATATGTAAAATATATAATATAATAAAACATTTAAAACATGGAGTATTCTCGGATGCAATTGTTTACGGTTACTTAATTGTACGCCTGTGTTGATAGGTACAAAATGAGTGCCTGGTTGTAAGACAAATTGTTAATTGATTATTTATTATTTTGCTTTATGTTTTTCTTTTTAAATAATTGTAGAAGTGTCTTTTTTCCCCCTTTCTGTGGCCTTCTCTTATTATTTTAGTTAAAATGCACATAATCCTTTAAATTATATTTCATGTAAAAAAAGTCTATAATTTTTAAAATGTAAAATTAAACATTTAAATTATAGATATTATTTAAAAAATCTCATCCATTATCTCTTCTTCTAAATCCTCAATAGTAAAAAATATTTTTGCTATTATTTTTTAGTTTACTTAATTACACAAAATTTAATTTTTTTAAATCAACTTTATGTTCAAAATTGGTTTTAAATTAAAATTGTAAGTAATAATTTTTGCTTTAGGAGTTAATATTTAAATGTTATCAAATATAAAATATTAATTTATAATTAATTTTCAATTAATTATTATGTAAAATAAATTTTAAAAATATTTTATATTTTATTTTATTATTTTTCATCTTGAATATCTTTCTATTTTACACATATATTTCTTTAATTACCTTAAGATGTAATAGAATAAAGAAAAAGATGAAATATTGTATTATTAAATAAAGAAAAAGCTAAAATTTATTAGTTTGAGTCTAATTTATGAATATAGCACAAAGCAAAAGCCATGTTAAATTAGACTTTAGTATAAAAAAGTTAGGTCTATTTCAAAATTTGTTAGTCTGAGTCTAATTTATGACTTATTTGTAAGTCAAAATTATAACTTCCCTTGATTCATTTATAAAATTTAAGAAACCTGATCTAATTTATTGACCTATTCAGATCTAACTATTAAAATCTAAATAAATTATTAATAGACATTTAAACTTATGTATATATATTATAAATAGGTTTCTTAATTAAAAATTATTAAATAAATAAGGTATTGAACAAAATTTTGTCTCTACTTTTATAGAAGTCTTACTAATTTAACATAACAAGTTATAATTATATTTATTTAAAATGAAAAGATTAAATGAAATAATAATATAAATTCATTATTCACAAATTTTAGAATTTGAGAACATTGATGATTGAATTGGAAAAAAAAGAAGGTATAATGACTAAAGAATAATAATAATTATAATGCAATTAATTAATTAATTAGAATGAATTAAATTAGAGTAATATATTAGTTAAATAATCCGATCTAATAAGCCATCAAGTTAATTTTAATATTAAATAGATTACACTTATTTAATAAATAAGTTAATTACGCTTGACTTGTTTAATTAAATAAATAAGTCAAGTCAAATCTTTAATAAGTCAAATTATAAACTATTCATGAACGATATAATTTGTTTCCACCTCTTGTTATGATTTACTAAGCATGAGAGTTTAGTGGGTTGGATTCATTTTATATTAGTGAGAAAGGACCGAATGGATAGCTTTTTCATTAAAATAAAATTGAAAAATAATAGTGAGGTGGGAATGAATTTAAATCAAATAAGATGAATTATAAAAAATTAATTGCATTTTTCTAATTATATTATTTTTGTATTGGTCGTATTTCTTGCATGTCAGAGAATGCAAAGGTTTATTTTTATGATTTTGTTGAAAAGCTTCAATTCATTGATATTGCATGTGGATGTTCAATTCATTGATATTGCATGTGGATGAACATATAGCATTTGTACAAAATGCTATCATCACACCAATTGTTAATGGCCCTGAACATGTAGCATTTCACCTTCTTCCCCACCCCAATTCACCTTTCCAAGAAAAGAAAAGAAATGTTTCATATAGTATTTTCCATTTTATTCCTCATAAGATATTGGAGTAAATAAATTATATTCTCTATTAATAAGAATTTGAATAGAATATGGTGATGCTATTAACCTGTTATAATACATTATATATTCTATAAAATTAAAAGTATTGTTCGAAGATTATATTTAAATGTATCTTCTTTCCCTTTGAAGTAACTATTACTGGTTAATCGTTATTTCTATAGATTCCGTTAGTTTGAATACCATTGATAATAGTATGTTATTTTATCATTTTTGTTGTTTATGATTTACTTATTTAATTTCAGGATATATAAATAAATAATATATTAATAAAAGAAATAAAACCTAATAGATAAAAATGAAAAGATTAGTTAGTTAGTAGATAAGAATGAAAGGATTATTGGTAGTAGTTGGAGAAGAATTTGATTTACTAATATGTAAGATTCATTTTTTACTTAGCAAAATTATATAAAAATATTATATGTATAAAAAATAGAATTCAAAATTAAGTTTAAAATCTTTTACATTTATTGTGTAGAACTTTGCAAAGTTTTTCCATAATCCTGTATTTAATTGCCATTTTTTATTTATATTTGAAATTTAATTTTAAATTTCATTTTTAATATATATAATATTATCAAAACTATATATGTATGAATAAAAATATGAATGATTCTACTCGTTATGTACTAACAAAATTATTATTAGGTATTTACACAAAAATATTCTTAGATATGAGACTAATTGCCTTCCAATGCTGCTTCTAATGATCGAATTCAAAATTATATATGTATTAATTAAAATATGAATGCTTATTTCAAATAATATTAGTTTCATAAATCTATTTTTGAATTATTAGTAAAATTAATTTTAATTTTTTTAATATTTATATTAAGTTTTTCATCATTATAATTTGTCATTTTTTCTTTACATTTATTTTCTTATAATTATGCTTAAAGTTCAATTCCATTTGTAATTAATTCCTACTACAATCAATTTTCAAATTTTTATTTTTAATTGTTCAACGTAAAAAATATTTATCTTTTTGCACAATTAAAGTAGGGTATGAAAATTTAAAGGCCGTATCTATAATGCCTAAAGGCAAAGCGTAGGCATCACAATCTTTTAACACGAGATTTATTAAATCGGCAGATGAGGAATTTGGGAACCAGAATAGTTGTTTCTTTTTCATATATATGTTTTCAACGTGGAAAAATTTTGTACTTATAGAAGAATCTAGCTATAAAAGATGGGTCGCTTGTGATTGGGTTGGACCGTTTTAAATTTTTGAATATATTATTTGAATTAATAGATTGGATTGCATTTAGTTTGGCTTAAAAAAAAAAATTGAATGTGAAGTTTATGTTTTAATCCGCAACAATGACATGTACAATAGTTTGCCCAGTAGAAATGGACTTTTTAATATTATTGTAAATATTTTATACTTTAATAAATGATAAAAGGATACATCATTAAAAAATAATGCTAATTTAGAATTTTTAACTATAATATTAAAAATTTTTAATAATTTTTATTGATATTATAATACATAGTAATGATAAAGTGAAATTAATTTTTTCTAATAATAAATCAAATTTAAATAAAAAAATTTGAATTATTGACGTAATTTGAACCCGGAAAATTTGATGAAGATATTATAAAAGTGTTAAAATTTAATATGTCATGTTTATTTTATAATGATGTATTCAAATTTGTAAATAATAAATCATTCAAAAAATTTTAATTAATATATATTTAAGTTTAAATATAATAATTAAAATGATATAGAAAATATTGAAAATTTTTAGATAAATAATTTTAATTTTAATTATAAAATATGAGCATAGGGTGTTGGAGTACCAACGAAGGCTTCAATAAGGACACTCCAAACTTGGTAATAGTTCGAAACTGAAAATTTCAAGCAAGAAGTATGTTAGCATGTTGCCACTGCTTTTTGCTATCCTGCTAGCTAGAGTAAGCGTAAATCACTTTTATGTGCTTTCTAGGAAGTATTTATCACCTTTAAAAAATTATTAAAATATGATAATAGAAAGAAAATGATAAATCATAAAAATAAATCATTATATTGTTTTCTTCCTTATGATATCAAAATAGTTGATTTATATAGTATTATTTTCTAATGCGCAGGACTAGACTATTTTCATTAATAGGTATAATTAAGTAAATGGAATATACTTTGATACATTGGTTGTATTGATGCATAATTAAATTTAATTGTTAAATTTTATTTATTTTGTATAGTAGTGCAAATGAATGAAATTTAATAACTAAATCTATTGGTGTGCTAATATATCTATGTGTCTTAGTCATTTTCTAAGTAAATTTGAATAAATAAGTTAATGGTGTTGGTAGTGGGTGAGTGAGTAGATTCCCCGTTTGATGAAGATTAAAATGCACTGTCTTACCATTTATCATTATTCTAAAATTATTAAATTTTATTCAATTTGCATAATACTAAACAAATAAAAAATAAATAAATACAAATTCTTTAAGTGCATTATTATAGTAGTGCTTTGAAGTTTCCCCTTTTTTATTTATTTGTGGAGATCTAAGTCAAAGTGTAAGTAAAAGTGGTCATAGGTTGAATCATCAAGTTTTAAATTGAATTTCTCTCATATAATTATATGAAATATAATGATTTGAATTTAAGCTTGGCTGATTTAATTTTTAAAAATTTAGTCTGTTCTAGCCAAATTAAAATTATATATGATTTGATGTTCAGTTCAAATTTTTAATTATTTTTATTTTTATTATTATTTAAGTAGAATTTAAATTTTTATATAAAAATCACATTTAAATAAATAGTAAGATATTTAAACATATAAAATATTTAGTTATATCAAATTAAATATTTTTTTACATTAAAACTAATTAAATATAATTATTTTTATGATATATAATTATATTAACTAAAATAAATTTATATAACCAAGTTGAGTTAACTTATTTTATATTATTATGATTCCAACCTAGCCTAAATCTTAATTAAATTATAAAAAAAATGATAAATTACATTCTGGTGCCATTTCATAGACTTCCTTTTCAAATAAGTGCTAGCATTAGACTTCTTTTTAAAGATATTTCGATTTTATGAATTATCACTTTTATATTTCCAAAATACCATTTTCAATTAGGTGCCATTCTCACCAATTTCATGCGAGACATTTTGTCTTCGCGTCCAGTTTTAAAGCTTTTTATGTCTATTTTAAATCTCGATTGTTGATCGGCATGTACTTTTGATTGATCTTCTCAATTTTTCCATTGTAATTGCCTATGTTGATTGCCTCTATTTTTCAATCGCATTATTATTAGGTATTTATAATTTTTTTATCGATGGAATAGTGCCTGTTGCTCATATATAAGTGTAGGATTGAAATTGTGGTATTAAATATTAACATTAGTATAGAATACAATGATTTAGTTTGGATAATGTCTGTGAACTTTAAGGATATGTTTATCGATGATTTTTTTCTGTCATATTCTCTTCTCGACCATCTTATTTGTTTGTTAAGGAATAGGTTAGAATTGAAAAATATGATTGACTTGGTTAGAGTTCTGGACTTGAAATATTTGAATATGAGTGTTAATATTAGTTCAAGTTTTGCATCACGTTCACTCTATAATGATATTTCTATTTCAGAAAGACATGTTACTATTTTTAATGTTACAGAGTATGATACTGTTTTAGTTCCAAGTTTGTATTCTTCAAATAGTGAAAGGGTTTTACTATCCAATTCATGATTAGGTGTAGTCAACCACGTTGGTTAGAGGTTCCTTAGTGGTGTTGTTGTGTTTAGGAATACATTGTACAAGTATTCAATTGAAAGATGTTTTTCATTTGATTATGTTAAGAATACAAAAATGAAGGTGGCATCTATATGCTCAAAGAAGCATGAGGAAGGATGTGAGTAGGTTGTTATGATTTCATTATCCAAGATGAATGGTTTTTTCTATATTAAAAAGTTAGTGAATTCTCACATGTGCTCTTGTGTTAAACAGTTCAACTTCAAGAAGGATAGGTTCCAAATTGATTTTTGAATTGATTGTGGATTTAGTTAGGAGATCCCCATCATTGATAGCCAGTGAAGTTGTAAATCATTTTCAAAACAATTATGGATTAGCAATTCCTATTGCAAGGCATGGTGTGCAATGGAAAAATCAAAGGGCATGATATTTAGTGATTTTGATGACTCCTTCAAACAAATCAATTGGTATATATCTACTACGAAGGAAGTGAATCCTGGTAGTTATATTGTGATGGACGTGGATGGTAGTAATAGGAGATTCAAAAGGATGTCTATTGCATTTGGTACTTGCATTGAAAAGGTTCATGTTTTGCAGAACTCTTTTGTTTATTGATGGGATTTTTTTGAAGTCCAAGTTTAAAGGGATTTTCCTATTAGCTACTAGCAAGGATGGCAATCAAGATAAGTTATTTTTCAATCAAGAATGATTATGTTTAGGCTTTTTGGTTGGTGTTACTATTTTAGAGGCTAAACAGTAACATCGTATCCTTCGTTACTGTTTGGTTTTGAAACAGTAACATGAAAGGCCTTATGTTTATCCCTTTCTTTTATAGGCATTTTCATTTGGAATGTGCCCTTAATGGCATGTTTTATTTTGATTTTTATCGAAGTTCCTATTTAAAAACCAAACAGTAACATGAAAGTATTAGTGTTATTTTCTAGTATTTTTGTTATTAATGAGAGTTGCGCTGGCTATTTATTCTTAGTTTTTATTAGTTGGATTAAAAATTAGATGTATTCATTTGGTTGTTAGATTGATGTTATTGTTAGGAGATGAAACAGTAACATGGAAGGTATTATTAGCCCATTTGATTGGTGTTACTATTTAGAGGCCAAATAGTAACATGACATCCTTTATTATTGATGTTACTATTTGGTCTGGAAACAATAATATGGAAGGCTTTATGTTTTCTCCATTTTTTTGTTGGTATTATCATGTAAAATGTCCCTTTATTTAGACATTTTATTTTTAGTTTTATCGATATTATTGTTTGAAAAGAAAATAGTAACATCAATAAATTAGATATATTTGTAGTTTGCGTCAGTTATATTGATAATTGGATATATTCATTTAGCTACTGGATTAATGTTATTATTAGAAGATGAAACAGTAATATGGAAGTAGTGTGATTAGTTTTTGTAAATTTTTTTATTAATGAGAATTTATTTGTGTATTTATTGTATTTTTTTGTTAATGTTATTGTTTGCATGCAAATAGTAACATGGGCTATGATATGAATCATGTTTTTGTTTTAATGGCTTATGTTTCTATTTAGTGTGGTTGCTTTATTTTAAGGTTGTTTTCTATAAATTTTGTTGTTGTTGATTCTGAAAATTAAGAAAATTGATTTTGGTTCCTTTCACAATTGTCCACTATACTTGATGCAAACCAACGTGTGACTTTTATTTTTTATTGTAATTTGAAATTGCTCGAAGTAATGCCAAATGTTTTTTCAATGGCACCTCATTTCTTCTTTCTTCATCATTTAAAACATAATTTAAGGGACAGACTTAGTGGTACTGCATTTTCAAATTCCTTCAAGAAGTATATAGTTCACTTATTTAGGATCTGTGAAAACATGAAAGTTTTCACACATGAAGGAGATTAGATTGTTGAGAATTTTCTCACAGGGCTTGTACCAAAATGTTAGTCGAATGCTTTTAGCTATAATTATCATTATGGTGAGATGACATCAAATATAGCTAAATCTTACAATTCATGGATTCGTGATACGAGGAAGTTGCTGATCATAATATGGTTAATAATATACGTTTGAAATTAATAGAGTGGTTTGTTAAACAAAGGTCAGAATCACTATGTTAGAATGATGTTATTTATCTAGTTTGGTTGTCGAGATTAGAATTATACTCAAGGAAGTGTAGGGGTTGGGCTGTTATGAAGTTATCATAAATTATTTTTGAAGTGTTAGCAGATTCAATCATGTATGTATATTTCCCATCATAGTTGCACTTGTAACTAGTGGTAACTGGATGACTTTTCTTGTATTCATGCAATTGCTGCTATAAGAAGATGTGAGATTTCTTTGAATGAGATTATTGAGAATTATTTCCATGTGAGCAAATATAGGAAGATTTATGAACATGTCATACACCTCATTTCCTATAATGTTGAGGCAGGAGGTTGATGTAAGTAATGAAATAGTTATCTTACCTTTGATTTAAAAAAGATGAGCAGTTAGACTTAAGAAGATAAGGATTAGGTTAAGGGGGTAAGTGTGTTAAGAAAATTAGGTGCAAAAGATATGGCAAATTAGGACATCACAGTAAGAAAAATTGAAAAAGCCAACTTGAATGCAGTTTTTTTTCTATGGCACGATTGTATTCATTATGATTTTTTTCCTGTGTAACAAAAAAAATAACAATATGATTTAAATACATTAATATAAGTGATTATTAGTTAATATTCATACTTGACATGTTCTTGTTTAGTTAAAAACTAAAAATTACACAATTACTTGGATGTTATTATTTTGATTGAGAATAGTACACTAAGGTAGAAGTTCATAAACAAATGGTAAATGAATTTTGAATGTTAAAAGAAATTGGAAAGAAGAACATACTATGTTTTTATTAGTTTTAGTAGTAACATCAATGGATAAATAATACAATTACTTGCATGTTACTGTTTTCATTCAAAACAATAACATACACAAAGTTGGAAATTAATTGAATTCTGAATGTTAAACGAAACTAAAAAGAAGAATATGCTTCATTTTTATTAGTTTTAGTAGTAATATCAATGAAAAGTAATACAGAATTGGATGTCACTATTTTGATTGAAAACAATAACACCAAGGTAAAAGTTTATAAACATAAGATAAATTAATTCTGAATGTTGAAAAAAACTAGAAAGAAGAACATGCTATGTTTTTATTAGTTTTAGTAGCAACATCAATGGATAAACAACACAATTGCTTGCATGTTACTATTTTGATTCAAAATACTAACATTACAGTAGGAGTTCTAAACATAAGGTAAATGATTTCTGAATGTTAAAGGAAACTGGAAAGAAGGATATGCTTTATTTTTAGTAGTTTTAGTAGTAACATCAACGAAAAGTAATATACAATTGCAAGTTATTATTTTGATTGAAAAATAGTAACATCAACGTAGAAGTTTATAAATCATAAGGCAAATGTATTCTGAATGTTAAAATAAACTAGAAAGAAGAATATATTGTATTTTTAATTAACATTTACAATTGAATGTTATATATAGTTAAATGTTATATACAATTGAATCTAACATGTTACATGCAATTGAATGTTACATATATACATAAGAATTAACTTTAGTTGGAAAGATTGAAATCCTTAAGGAATTTATTAACTAATCGTACTCTGTATTTCCTAACAGATTCTAACAAAAATTGTTCTTCAAATTCTTTATTGTTGAATACATCCTCTATTTTTTTGTAGACAAAAATGTCATAGTCTTGCTTGAAATTATAACTTTGTGGAATGAGTTAGCTTGATACCTTCTAATCATGGTACTTTTGAATTAGTAAAGAAGTTATTACTTATGATCTAGCTTCTTGTTATGGTGACCTTTTGTATGATATGATTTCAAAAGAAGGCTCTATAGTTGCTAGTTCTACTCCTATATTAATTTCATTTTTATGAAGAATTTCATTCTTTTTTTCTTGTAGTAGGCCTTCTGTTGTTAAATAAACAAGTTAAGTAAGGTATCAAGTAAAAAAAAGAATATGTCATTGTTAGATTTATATATAGAAACATCAAAATGAAAATTGAAAATGAATTTAGAAATCAAGCATCATTAAGAAGAAAATCGATAAAAAAAATGACATGTTATTATTTTATAAACTAATAGTAACATATTGTTTTCTTATTTTGACATGTTATCATTTGGTATAGAAATAGTGACATTAATAAAAAAATCAAAATAAACAAACAAATGAAATTTAATTAATAATGAAATTGTGACAAAATAACATGTTACTATTTTTGCACAAAACAATAACATCAGTAACATTAACAAAAAATAATATATTATAGAGTAACATCACACTTGATATGTTTGTTGTAGGGAAAAACATGTTATTGTCTGCATGCCAAAGATAACATGTTATTTTTATTAGACTGAGATGTTATTGTTTACTCTGGAAATAGTAATATCAATAAAAAAATAAGATAGATAGACAAATCAATTACTGATTAACAATGAAATTTCAAGAAAATAGTGTATTATTATTATTACGGAATAAATAGTAACAATACTTAATATTTGATCATAATATAAATATCCTTTACCACTATTTTGGCATTACGAAAGTATGGATCTGCAATCTTTTCTCTTTTAGGCCTTATTGAGTTGTAATGAGTCCACTTGCATTCTGTGTTATTGAGCACGAGCAATGTATAGTGATTGGGGTTATTATGGTCATTGATGCCCATTGAGTTTATTAGGAATAGGATAATTTCTACAGTTATTGCTTTTTCCACCTTTGCATTGAATTTGTACTACCTTGCTTCCTGGTGTAGTTTAAGTGGGCTCACAATATAAGACTATCAATATAATTTGAACATGAGTAAGTAGCAAAGTATTTTTTGTATTTTACATTTGGGGAATGAATTTAAGATCTCACCTAATAGAAGCTGTCAAATACAAATATCTTATTTTTACTGGATGTGGCAGTCAAGCTAAAAGTGGATGCATGACTATCTATAATATGAAATCGAAGGATTAGTTTTTGTTGATAAATTAATTAAGAAGAAGTTAAACTCCAAATAGTAATATTATTATTCCTAATTTTTAATAACATGAGTAGTTGCATGTTATTGTTTGGACTCCAAATAGTAACTATTATGTTTTCAAGGATAAATAAACTTAGTGTTGCCATGTTATTATTTTGACTTGAAACAGTAATACTACTACAAAAAGGAGTAAGAAAAAATATAGTGTTTGTTATTGCCTTTTCTGCGATTACATCTAGTAACTCATCTAATGTTATGAAGATGTTCTGCTAAAGAGATGTCTAGACAATAGTCCTACAAATGATGATATGGTGTAGAAATAAGTTGAGGCACCAGTAATAATGTTAAGTTAATTAAAGGAATCAACAAGAAAATACAAGAGCCTATTTGCTCTTCCCATTGTCCTTCTCAGTAGGTATTTTTTGTTATTGTTTTGCAGGGTTTTTTTTCATTGGCCCGAGTATGTATAGTCTATGTTATGTTTTAATTTTATTGTTTTCCCTTTAATGTCTCTGATCATCAATCTTTCAATACACCCAATTTTATTTTGTTCCTTTAGCTTTAGTGGTTTCTACCTTTTATTGTTTAACCATCTGTACTAGTTATTTTTGTGAGCTTGTGCCATTCAATAGTTTATTTTGAATTTTAAGATTGCCTTTTGCATTCTTCAATGTCTCGATGATCATTTGAGCTCTTCTATCTAATTTATTATGTTGGATAGTTGCATTTAGAGCTGTGTGTTTTCGTGTGTGAGGATTTGTTATTATTTCTTTACTTTGTTGCAATTGTTGCTCTAACCTATGAAGTTTCTCTTTCAAAGACTTCAATTCATCAGTCAGTTCATTTATTCTATTATGATCTTCTATGGTTTGTACTTTTTATTATTCAACCACTTGTATAGTTATTCTTATGAGTTATGCATTAAACTATTTATTTTGATTTTCAAGACTAGCTTTTGCATTCTCCAATACCTTGACTATTATTTTAAGCTTTTCCTATCTGATTTGTTGTGTTAGATAGTTGCATTTGGAACTTGTATGTTTTCATGTGTGAGGTTTGTATATGTTCCTTTGTTTTGTCACAATTAGTTGCTTTGACTTCTAAAGTTTCTCTTTCAAAGACTTTAATTCATCAATTAGTTTATTTATTCTACTATTTGCATTGAGGAATTGATCCCTTAGTTGTTGAACTTCATTTTTTTTCTTATTCTTATTATTCTTTATAGGACAATGCAATATTTGTAAACTGCTCTAGTTTTGCTTATTCATGATTGAATTATATACTAGGTTATTCCTGTGTCATCATCAATTACAAATTCCTTTGATTCGAAGGGTGTGATTTAGTGTTTTTGTTTGCTTTTGATTTTCAATTAGTTGTAGTTGTGTATTAGGGTAGTATTGGAGGTTTATTTTTTCACTTGTTAATTGGAGTTCTTTGTTGATGACTTGAAATGTAAGAGTTATTGCTCGTTAGTGTAATTATTTGATATGTTTCTATTTCAGTTAGAAATAGTAACATGAAGATAAAGATTAAGTGGTAGCATAACTAGTAACAGTAGGTAAAGGATTAACACTGAAATACAATAAATAGACAAAATGAAGTATGATTAAGAATGGAACTTTGACAAAATAACATGTTACTATTTCTACAAGAAATAGTAACATCAAACGAGATGTTACTATTTTATATAGAAATAGTAACATCAAATAAAAACTTAGAATAAATTGATAAATTAAGCATGATTAATAATAAAACTCATAAAAAATAATATGTTACTATTTTGAGAACTAAATGGTAATATGTTATTTTCTTCTAGTGACATGTTTCAATTTGGTCTGAAACAGCAATCATCAATCATAAAATACAATAAATAGATAAAATAAAGTATGATTAATAATGGAACCCTCGACAAAATTACATGTTACTATTTGCACAAGGAACAGTAACATTAAATAAGATGTTACTGTTTTATATGGAAACAGTAACATCATAAAAAAACTTACAATAAATTGAGAGATCTAGCATGATTAACAACAAAAACTAATAAAAAAATATGTTATGATTTTCAAAACAAATAGTAATATGTTTTCTTCTGGTGAAATGTTTCTGTTTTCAAAATAAATTGACTTTTTTCAAAAGTTACCTTGAAGTTTGCTAAGCATTTTATCCCTCAGTTGGTGTACGAGGAGTTTTAGGTCCCATTTTAGGCATCTTAGCACTTTTTGAATTTGATACTCATTAAACATATTTGCTTGTCTTATATAGCCAATACTATTGATAATACAATGCACATATTGTCATATCAATTTTCAATGGAAGTTGAATTTGAAGATAGAGTAATAAAAGGGCCCATTTGATATCATTAACAAAAAATTTGTTAAAAAAAATATGTTACTGTCTATTGAATAAATAGTAACATATTATTGTTTAGTATTCAAATAGTAATATAGATCAAAAACTTAAAATAAATGAACAAATGAAGTCAAACTAATAACCTAAACTTCTAAAAAACATAAGATAACTCTTTACACACCAAATAGTTATATGTTACTGTTTAGTTTCTAAACTAGTAATATTAACAAAAATTGTAAAAAATATGCAAGAAAAGTGGTAAGAACATTCAATTAAATGAATAGAACTGAATGAAAATAATATCAAAGAAAATATACGAAGGAAAAATAAGTTTGACAAATGTAACTTATTGGCAATAGTATGACACAACTGATGATTTTGATAGGTTATTCCTTGTAATGGAACTCATTAGTTGCTTGTGTATATATTTAGACCAGCTAATATTTTGCTATGTTATCTATCTTTTCTACGTATTTGAGGCATGACTAGGGCAGTGTTCGAGCCCTATTTGTACCAAATAGGGTCACCAGTAGCATCAGCATTAGGAGGCATGAGACACCCTGAACATCAGTCTTTGATGTTCTTTCCATTGCCCTTTAGAGTGAATTAAATATCATTAGTTTTGTAAGGCATCCTTGGCCATAGAATTGTTTTGTGTCTAAATCTAATTATGGCCTCTTACTACTTGTTGTGTTGATAGAGCGTTCTCCATCTCTTATTCCAAAAATGAGCTTTACTAATGTAGGTGTGATGCTCAAAAGTTTTCCTCTAATTAGGAATTGTTTATGCTTAGGGTAAGAAAGTAACAATTACTATTTGTATTTCTTGATCGCTTTTCCAGCACATACTACAATCAAGGTTTTTTTGTCATTAATGCATTGATTAGAATCTAGAAAGGGTTTTATTGTAGCACCTTCTTATGGCTTTCGTTGAATTGGAGGAATCAATTTGCCTTATACATGCCAGTAGATTGGACTTCTATTATTGAAATTTTGGAGTTGGTTCTTTAGCTTTTTCTATTTGTTTGGATGTTCTGCTACCTTTCTATTCAAATAAATTGACAAATTAAGTGTGATTAATAACAAAACCCTATAAAAAATAATATATTATTGTTTTGAAAATAAATAGTAATATGTTACTTTCTTCTAGTGAACATATTTATATTTAGTTTGAAATAGCAACACTAACTAAAAAATATCCATAAATAAACAAAATAAAGTATGATTAACAATGGAACCCTTGACAAAACAATATGTTACTATTTCTTGTGAAAACAGTAACATCATTGTGGAAATAGTAACATCAAATAATATGTTACTACTTTACTTGGAAACAGTAACATTAAAGAAAAATTGGGAATAAACTAACAAATCAAGCATGATTAACAACAAAAACTGATAAAAAATATGTTTCAGCAACACCAACAAAAAAAGACATTAAATAGATAAAGTGAAATATGATTAACAATGGAACTTTCAACAAAACATGTGTCACTATTTCCACAAGAAATAGTGACATCAAATGAGATATTACTATTTTATGTGGAAATAGTAACATTAGAGAAAAATTAAGAATAAACTGATAAAAAATATGTTACTATTTTGTAACAAACAATAAGATGTTTTTATTTGTTTCCATGGGAACAATATTTGAAAAAACAAAAGATCATGTATGATTTCATTTTTCTATTTGTTAAACAAATAGTGACATGAAGATTAGGGACAATAACATTTAGATTAGTTGTGTAAGAAGTTATTATGTGGGATTAATGATAGTAACATGTAGTAAAATAGTGAGATACATGTTCATCGTTCTATTTTATAGGAGTTCATTTCAAAATAGATACATATATATAAATAGACACACACACACGCAAACGGTAACATTTTTCGTTCAAGTTAATGCCAAGATAATCCATATATGCAAAACATTTAATAGGATGTAGTGTCTACCAATTGACGACCTATTTTGACTTGTCGATTTGTAGGAAAGTTACTATTTTGAACTGGTTGAGAGTTGCTAAAGGCTGAAGATGCTAATTTCTGATGGTACAGTGTCGGATGAGTTCAATTTTATGACAATTTCTACGATGTCTTCATTCAATTTGTTGAGTTGCTTGATTGGAATTGTGCTGTGATGGAATAGCGAATAGTTAGTTTTTATTTCTGTGCTTTTGTTTTTCCTGATATGCACTGTAAGTGTGTTGTTTAGACTTATGAACATTTTAGTAAATTGATCTTGATGGATGCACTTAAATGAAAGAAAGTGTATTTGGGGTGCCTTACTGCAATAAATTATAGCAACTAATACTGACTTGATTTTTTTCTCAAAAAAATTAACAAATCCTCACATTTTTTTAAATAAAAAAAACCAAAGCCATATATTTTAACGGCCGCGACATATTTACATGTCTAAGTAGTATGGGGACTTGCATTAATATATGGTGTAACTCTAGCCGGCTTTATGGCTGACGGTAACATGTGTCCAAGGGTGAAAGCAGGCGACACTTGGAGATGTTTTACAAACTCAAGTTCAAAGAATTGATAAATTGATTTTTTCTATTATTAAGCTTATTGTGCTATCAGACGTTTTAGTAACTCTTTAAAAAAGTTTTCCGAACTGATTTATAAGTTGAATGGTGTTTGTGAGTGCTGATTCAATTTGCATTGAGGGCGATGTGCTAATTATTTACTTCTATGAAAAGTGTAAGAATCTTGACCATGTTTAAAAGATTTAGTACCTAAAAATTCTATAATTATGATCTTAAAATTCCTTTTTAATAATTATAGGGAAAAATATAAGCAAATCCATAATGTTTCATAACTTCTCAAAATAACTTCCGAAAATTTCAAAAAAGTAATATTTTATTAACAACTCAATTTAAAAAAAGAGAAAAAAAAATGATATGTACGCCATTCATAATTATTTTTAACTATTTTTTAATATGAATCCAAATTGTTTTTGGATAATGCATATACATTTATGATATAATAAAAAGACAAATATTTTAAATAAATTATTATTGAAATTCAACTAAACTATATTTTAGGAATACACACATATATATATTTGAATCAAGATTTTCTAAATTCAATCATGGCTTCGTTTGTTGTTTGAAAGATATTTTTTATTGAAAATTTTCATTTATTAATATATAAATAAAGAAGTAAAATATTATTTCATTCATTATGATTAAAAAATAATATATAGAATTATATTAATAGAGGAAAATAATTTCCTCTTTTTTTTAAGAAGTTATTTTACAATTTTATAACCATATTTTAATGGAATATATTTTTCGTTGAAAAAACGGGTGCCTAAGAATTAGTTATATGTCGGAATGAATTGGATATAAGTTTAAAATTCGATTGATGTAGTTTAAATACTACTTAGAACGAAGAATGTAAGATCATAGGGAAGCTAATTGAGGTCGATTATGTTGCAAAACATGCTTCCTTTTCTTGTAATGGACTTGTTATTAACAAAAACGGAATGGTTTGAAATTATGGGGTCATCCAAAAGTTGAAAAAAAGCATACCAAAAAGCAGTAAAAAGGCAAAAGGTTGAATCAGAGTTTTTCCTTCTTTTTTTTTCCCCGCCCGGGGTGGGTGGGTGGGGACCACGTTGAGATGGGTCCTTATTGGTTGGATCCTGGTACGTATGGCTGTCCGGTGGATGTAGAATCACACGTCTTTACTGGATCAGGTGTGAGGATTGGTTTTGGGTCGGGCCTAATTAAATTCGAGCTATTGAAATCGATAATTACAGCTGCCGATAGGAATTATAAGAACGTGATTCGACTTCTTTTCTTATTATTTCATTTCTTCTCATAATTATTAATCGGTGCTTCACCCAAAAAGCCTTTGAAGCAAAAACTTGCCAAATTCAAAATTGATTCACGTATGTTTTATATCCATCAAAGATGATTAAAGAATAAATTAAGAGAAAATCAATTCTTAAGTTATCAAATAATAATAAGATTAGAATGAATTCAAAATCAAAGGTTGTGAATTTAATTTGAAATTTTGTATACTTTCAACATCACTTTTTTTAATATTAGTCACGTTTCTTGCATGACAAATTGACGGTTAGTGGAGGGTTAAGACTTGAGAGGTTTGTTGAAAACCTCTGACTTTAATTCATTGATATTGCATGCAGGCCAGGAGCACATGCAGCTCAAAGTTTGGATGGTAATTTTCAACCATACATCTTGCATCGCAGTCATTATATCAATTTTCATGAAAATTGAATATATATACAGCACTTTAAACAATTTGTTCATTCTTGTGTATTCCTCAATGGCTTATTTATTTTATTGTTGATAAGATATTGGAAAAAATTAAATATAATCTTCATTGGTAAGTTTTATACAAAATGTTAAAAAAACTTAAAGAAAAATTAATTGTATAACAAAAAAATTTATATAGTTGGGATATTTAAATTAAAGGTAGCAATACAAAAAATATGAATGGATTTTAAATTGTGTAAAACGTATAATTGAGTAAAATTGAATAAATAAGTTAACGGTGAGGAAAGTGGAAGTGATTGAGAGAGGTTTATATCTTAGCAATCGGGGACCCAACTTAAGAGTGCTGGCCTAGGAACTTGCTTCACTAGAGGGTATTGACTTTGGTTAGTGGAAGCAATCGTCAAAGTTAGAAAGGAGAAACCGGGTGATTTTTGGAGGGATGTACTCTCGTACACTAGTACGGAATTAGGGCAAACCACCCTAATTAAGTCAAGTCATAAAAATCATTAAATATCAACCTGAGCATAACAAAATTGATATCAATGATTAGATGGATTTACCTGCTATGATTCAAATTTAAAATGCTTTATAAGTATCAAAGTTTGAAATGTTAACCACCAGCAGATGGTGTAATTACAAATTTGTAACTTATAAATATCATTTATGAAAATTGACCTCATGCAATTACGGGTTGCAAATAATTGTTAAAATATAAAATAACCAATAGCGAGATAAAATTTAGATAAATTTATTTATTTATTTTTAGTTCTCATATGGTTACTCTCCTCCATTTTTCCTTATCATATCAAGAAAAGAATACTTCTTTTATTTTTTAAAAGAAAAGATTGAGTCAATTTTTTTCTTAATATGAAAAGAAGAGTGATAGAAACATAATTAGTATAAGTAATTTTATTCAATTTATTGTGTATTTATCATAAATTTTTTTATTTAAATTGTAACATATATATTTTTTATTAATTACCATTAATAATGATAATAATCAATAATTAAAAATAAAATAAAAAAATTATTTTTTAAAATTATTCTTCTTTTTAATATTTTACATTTTATTTTATGATTTAATTTTTTAATTAAATATTATACATTCTTTTATATCATATAATTATATATTCTTTTTTTTATTACAATACGGGGCATCGGCCTAAAAAAAGAAAGTGGTTCAAATTAAATGAGAATAGAGCGGGGTACAGAAGCTCCAATCATATTAACTAGGAGAAGCATATAGAGGTCTGCAAGGATAGTAGCAACCTCGTGGAAACCAAGACTAAACTTGAAATTATATTTTGCTAGCCAATCTACTCATTGTTTTCCCTCTCTATACTGGTGGATGAAGGAGATTTCCCAATCTTGAGTGCACTATCTTACAATTCTCCTAATCAAATGAAGATGATGCTTATGATATTGTTCCTTTTAATTAAGGACATTTACTACTGTCAAGGAATCTAACTCAATGAGGATTTTCCTATAGCCTTTATTCCAGGCCAATTTTAAACCTGTAAGGATACCTCATAGTTCAACAATGAAAGTATGGCAGGTGCCAATATTGAATATAAGACCCCTTAACCATTGTCCAGCAAATCTCCAGAGAAGGCCCCCACAACTAACAATCACATTATCTTTTTTCTAACTTCCATTAATGTTGAGTTTAACCTAGTCATTTGGTGGTCGTATCCATTTAATATTTATTTCCTCATATTGTAAGGTTGGAAATGCTCTAAATTGATTTGTCGTTGCAGTAATTATATTTGTAGTCTAGTTAAAAATTAAAGGAATGGGGTTATCAGGATAGCAGAAATCATCCTCGAATAATTCTTTATTCCATCAAGACCAAAGAAGCCAACAAGTCACACTAAAAGTAATATGCCAATGTGGATCGAGAACATTATCGAATTGTGGATTCGAATTTTGGTTCATCCAGGACAACAAATCACTAGAGAAAAATTATTGGTAAAGGTGGGGTGTGAGGAGATTTTTCCATAGTGAAGTATGGCATTCCCAGAGCATGGAAGGTAGATTCCTACTTCAAACCACACCTGTAACAAAAGCAACAAGTGCTAAACTGTTTAGCCTTGTTTTGCACTTATAGGGAGTTTATTGTGTGTAACTTGCCAAAGAAATACTCGGATTTGGTTTGGTCCTAGCTAAGTCCATATTGAATTCCAAACAGGTGAGGATGTTAGTAAGGCTTGTTGCATGAGCACTACGTATGCAAACTTAACAAAGAAAGAGTTGTTCAAGTCGCCATTCCAAACTACATAGTCAACTCTATTAGAGATACAAGAGGGAAGCACAGCTTGGATTCGGTTAAGGACAACAGTTGGTAACAAAGACTGTAGCTTTTATATATCCCAGTGTCCTAGAATTATTTACATAATTAATCACTTTTGCTGAGAGGGACTCTGAAGGGAGTGGATTGCAAGTCAAGTCTATGAGAGGACAACATCCATCCAGCTACTTGGAGTTCCAGAAACAAATGTCTTTGCCATCACTAATCTCCCATTGAGTTAAGGAAGAAATCTGATTCCAAAGTTTGCCCAGTTCCTTCCATAGATGAGAAGCATTACTCTTGACAATTAGAGGCTTATCTAGCTTAATAAGTTGTTGATATTTGCCTTTCAGAACTTGGCACCATAAACTTTGGGATTGAGATATAAGATTCCATCCTAGTTTCATCAGAAAAGCACTATTCATTTCAAATAAGTGTCTAAACCCTAGCTCTCCATTTATCTTAGGTAAACACATAGTGTTCCAAGAGATCCAGTGTACTTTCCTAGCATGGTCAGTATCACCCCAAACAAATTGATGTTGTTTTCTCTCAATTGTATTATAGATTTCTCTAGGAATCCTTGTATGTTGCATTTAGAAAGAAGGGATGGTAGAAATAACTGATTTGGCTAATGCAATCTGCCCTATTTTTGAGGGACATTGAGACTTCTAACCACTTTTGATTGACTTGATCAAGAATATGATGAAATGACTGTTTAAAGTTCTCCTATGTTGTAGATAAGCGCCTAGGTAGCACCCCAAATCCTTTACATGAGTGAAACCACTTTGTTGAATAAGTTGTTTACATACAATTGGAGGAACATTTTTAGAGAAGAAGACACTAGTTTTCTATGTGTTGATTGTCTGGCCAGACATGTTGTTAAAATATTTGAGACATCTTAGAATAGTGTTCATTTGAGATGAGGAAGCTTTAGCAAAAAGGAGTAAATCATCAACAAATAGAAGGTGAGAAAGTTAATGTTCTTATTTATTCTTTTTATTTTAATACTCTAAAAATTAAACTTAATGTTCTTTTTTGTCATAAAATCTATCATGTACTCTCCATTTTTTAATTATCATTTAAAGTTAATGTACAAGTATTAAAAATGATAATAAATAACCTTAATTTTAGGAGTAACAAGTTGTAATTTAATAATATATCTTTTACTAAAAATTAACTAATAGGTGAGTTATTGAGCATTTATTAAAATAGTAGGAGCAATATTTTAAAGAAGACAATAAATATAATTTTGATTTCTTAAAATAACAGATAAATAAGAATAAATTTTTTCTCTAAAATGATATTTAAAAAGGAATGGAGGGAGTAATAAAATATTAAAACAAGATTGAAGAAAATAGATTTATTTAAAGTTAATGATTATCTCATTAAAAAAAAGTCAGACAATTATTTACCATATGAACATATGGTCTATTTTTAGAGGTTTTTTGATGTCCTTTTTTTTTATTATTATTATGCATTGTCATTGTTATCTTACCTGTAAAGATTGAGTGCCTCTGAAGTCAAATGTTTTTTTTGGGTTGTCGGTACCAATCCTCTGAAGTCAAATGTTGTACTTTAAAGATTAAAATAAAATATCATAGTTTAAATGAAAAAATCAATGAAATATGCATTAGATAATAATGAATTTAAAAATTATTTTTAATTATTTTTAATAAATTATTCTTTTATTAATATATTTTCTGATGCAGTAGCATTGCATCTGACTCACGTAAAATATCTTTTTGCTTCAATTTCTAAATTAACGGCATATTATCCTTTTGTTTTGATGAATTTAAGACACTAAGAAATCAATTAAAAATATTTAAATATAAAAAATATTTTCTTCATTAATCGATAACACTTTCCTATAACACATCTTGCTCGGCACCAAAACAAAATCACGGCAAAGCTAGTATCTAATCAATTAAATTACCATTTACACTAGAATTTTTTCGATGTTTCATCATATATATATATATATATATCACTAATTAAAGTAATAACAATTGGGAACCCCTAACTTAAATAATATTTAATATTTTTTATATTTAAAATTTAATTTTTAATTTTTATGTGTACCAACGTAAGTCTGATGTTGGCTCCGCACTAAAACACCATACCCGCTATAAATAGAAAAGTGAGTAGTTGTTCTACATCCTCAAGTTCAAGGACTAATTTATTAGGTGTATAGTGCTTTCAAACCTTTTTAATCTTTCTCTAAAATGGTTTTGTGGACTAATTTATAAATTAGATGGTGTTTGTAAGTTTTGATTCGATTTCCATTAAGTGCTCCTTCGGTTATATACTTTAAGCAAATTTTTGTATGTAAGTTTTAATTGCAGTCTTGTCATTCACTCGTCTATAAAAATTTCCCCTTTTTCACAATTGTCTGCAGGAGGTAATAGTTTGATGATTTTGGGGACCTAGATGTTAAAATACGCTATGCAGTGCATGGGTTTTAAAAACATAATTAGGAGTTTTAATGTTTATTTGATCTGATGCAAAGTTGTACTAATATTGTTTTAATATTTATTTGATGCAAGATTCTTTTTAATAAATCATGCTATGCTATTAATTGAATGTTAATAAAATAATAAATAATTTTATAGCTAATTTTTTTTCAATATTAATTTATTAATTTAATGAGTGTACTTATTATAGAAATAAGAGATTACGGAGTACGAATAGAGTTGAATTAATTATTTTAAATTAATATTTTTAATTAAAATTATTTAAATATTTATTACTATTTTATTATCATTAGATTAATAGTATAATTTTCTATTTAAGTAAAAAAGGGAATGCAGGTTCTAGCAATTGCTTTGTACACACATATATATAATTAAGATTTATAAAAATAAAAAAATAATTGAAAATATCATCACATACATATATATATTATTTATGATCAAAATTTATTTCACCTAATATATGTAAAATATATAATATAATAAAACATTTAAAAACATGGAGGATTCTCGGGTACATTCGTTTACGGTCCTTAATCAGTTAATTGCAACCCTGGGATAATAGGCACAAAACGATTGCCTGGTTGTAAGATAAAATTGTTAATTGATTATTTATTATTTTGCTTTATGTTTTTCCTTTTAAATAATTGTCGAGACATGCCTACGGTAGAATTTGTGGGAGGCAAGTGAGTTTTGTGTCCCTTCGAAAATGTTGATGAATATGAATTAAAAGAAAATAGAATTACTACTAATCATTTTTATGTTGTAATTGGAACATCAAAAGAGATCTACATTCCGGGCTTCAAATTCGAGAATTGGTTACATGTAGAAAAGGTATTAACATCCTATAATATTCGTTTAAAAAATGGTTGTTATTTATTCCAATTTTTTATTTTAAATTAAATTATAATAGTTCTTATTATATTAAATATATTTTTTTAAAAATTTAATTTTAATTTTAATTAATTTATTAATTTAATTATCAAATCTATCTAATTTCATAATAGGATTCAAACAAAAATAAAATACCTTAATAATATTAAATATCATTATGATTGCACTTACAAATGAATTAATTAATTTCGATACATTATAGGCTTGAATTTATTATTTTTAAAATATTTTATTTCATTATTTATAAAAAATTATTATTATTTTATCTTTTATAAAGATTTTTATTTTGTTATTTTTTGGAATATTTTTAATAAAATAGTTGTAATATGAATTTTAAAATAATAAGATAAAAAATCATTTTAAGTAGTTTTATTTATTTATTTATTTAGTATTACATCAATAATTTTTAATTTAGATTATCAAAATTTTCTAATTTCATAGTCAAATCTGAAATAAAAGAATTAAAAGAATTGAAATTATAATTTCAATATTATTCTATAATTTTAAAGTATCAAATTTATCTAATTTCATAGTTAAATCTAAATACAAAATTATTCAAAAAATTTAAAATCATAATTTTAATATTATTTTATAATTTTTAAAATGTTAAATTTATCTAACTTCATTAACAAATTTGAATAAAGAATTATTTAAAAAATTTAAATTATATTTATTACACTTGCAATTAATTTTAATAATATTCAATCATGACAAAATGTATAATTTTTTTATAAATTATAGGTGCTTAGGTGTAAATATAATAAAGTGAAATAAATTAAGATATAGCATATCTACAAATGATAATTATAAGATAATTTTATATATAATAATATTAAAATTTTTTAATTTAATCAGCTTACCCGATTTATCCCTCACCATAAAAATATTAAAATAATTTAAACTTTTAAATTATTTTATTTTATTCCATCATAAAAATTATACAAAAAATTAATATTTAGATAATATTATAAAATAAAATTTAAAAAATGAAAAATAAAAGTTATAAAAAGCATGTGGGTTAGGATGATCGTTGTCCTATTGTCCCATCCTACATACTTTTTATAAGGTCCAGACTTCAATACTTTACTAATTTACTAGGGCTTCATACCTTGTTTGGATGGTGCTTTCTAGGCTAGTAATTTCTCACTAACTTTACTACATTTTTTAGTAGAAAAGGATAAATTTAGCTTTTTCAATGTTCAAAAATTACAATTTCATCCTTTGACATTTAAATTAATAAAAATAAAATTTAACCCTTCAATATTTTATTAATAATATATAAATAATAATATTTATCAAATATTATATAGATAAACAATAATAATTTACACATGATAATAATATCATATATTTTATAATATCAAATTGACTTTAATATTACATATATTATTATATTATATTTTATTATTTATATATAAAATTAAAAAAATTTAAATTGATTTATACAATATGATGAAATAATAACATGATCTTATTTAGAAGTTTAATTATTAATTAGACTTAATTTATTTATTTATTTAGAATTTTTGATTGATATTACTATTTGGAGATTAAATAGTAATATGTTATTGTTTGGAGATGAAACAATAACATGCTATTCTTTAACAGTTTGATTATTAATGAAATTTAATTCATCCATTTAATTAAAATTTTTAATTGATGTTATTATTTGGAGATGAAATAATAACATGTTGTTCTTTAGCAGTTTAATTATTAATAAGACTTGATTTATCTATTTATTTAAATTTTTTTATCGATGTTACTATTTGAAGATCAAATAATAATATGTTACTATTTGGAGACGAAACAGTAACATGTTGTTCTTTGACAGTTTAATTGTTAATAAGACTTAATTTATTCATCTATTTAGAATTTTTTATCGATATTACTATTTAAAAATCATATAATAACATGTTATTATTTGGAGATGAAATAGTAACATGTTGTTCTTTCACAGTTTAATTGTTAATAAGATATGATTTATTCATTTATTTGAGATTTTTAGTTAATGTTACTGTTTGGAGATCAAACAGTACAATAACATACTTTTTTTTAGTAAATTAGTTATTAATAAAATTTAATTTATCTATTTATTTGGAGTTTAGATTGATCTTACTATTTGGAAATTGAATAGTAATATGTTACTGATTGAAGATGAAATAATAATATGATGTTCATTAAAAGTTTAGTTGTTAATTAGACCTAATTTATCCATTTATTTATAATATTTTGTCGATGTTAGTGTCTGGATATAAAATAGTAACATGTTATTTTTTAACAATTTAGTTATTAATAAGACTTGATTTATTCATTTTAGTTAATCTAAGGTTATTTTTTATAATATTTGTGAGTTTTTTATCTCAATTTTTTTATTCATATGATCTTGACTTTTGAATACTATTTTAATGGAATATATTTTTATAATTTTTTAACTACGAAATAATAACAAACCCACTTATTTGCATTCATCTTCCTATAATCTTTCAATAAAAAATAAGAAAATTTAATTTCGATGAGGTTCATTTAATAAAAAATATGTAGATTAAGTTTAAAACTTTAAATGACCATAATTTTGCCTTTGATTGTCTAATTAGGACAAATTATATACCGATTTCATGTAACTTTTTGAGATCTATGTGCTTACAGAAACCAAAAGTCTTTTGCCTGCTTTGGCTAGCAAAAAAAGCCTGTTTCAATTATTTTTTTAATTTTTCTTCTTTTTTCTATCATTTTATCGATTTTGATCTCATTTTTTTAATTTAAATTTATTTAAATCTCATATTAAACTTTTTCTTCTCAATTATTTTGGTGTTTAATGATGCTATAAAAATTAAACTGCTAAAATAAATAAATAAATTAAATCTTATTAATAACTAAACTACCAAAGAACAGCATGTTATCTTTATCTCTAAATAGTAATATATTACTATTTAATTTTTAAACAGTAATATCAATAAAAAATCTCAAATAAATGAATAAATCAAGTATCATTAATAATTAAATTATGAAAAAATAGCATGTTACTATTTCATATCCAAATAGTAACATGTTACTATTTGGTCTTCAAACAGTAATATTGATAAAAAATTTCAAATAAATAAATAAATCAAGTTTTATTAATAATCAAATTACTAAAAAATAACATGTTATTATTTAATTTTTAAACAGAAATATAAACTAAAAATATTAAATAAATGAATAAATAAAGTCTTATTAATAATTAAACTACTAAAAAAATATTTTATTGTTTCGACACCAGATGGTAACATGTTGCTAAAAAATAACATCGACTAAAAAGTTCAAATAAATGGATAAATTAAGTTTCATTAATAACTAAACTACTAAAGAATAATATATAAATAATATCTTATTTTCAGACAGTAACATTGATAAAAGAATTCTAAATAAATGAATGAATCAAGTCTCATTAATAACTAAAGTAACATGCTACTGTTTAATCTCTAAATAGTAACATGCTACTGTTTCATCTTCAAACAATAATATTAACAAAAAAAATTAATTAAATGAATAAATTAAGTCTTATTAACAATTAAACTATTAAAGAATAACATATTAATATTTTATTTTTAAACAGTAACATGTTACTATTCAAACAGTAATATCGATAAAATTTTTTAAATAAATAGATAAATTAAATCTCATTAACAATTAAACTATTATAAAATAATATGCTACTGTTTTATCTCCAAATAATAAATAGTAACATGTTACTATTTAGTCTCTAAATAATAACATAGACTAAAAATATCAAATAAATTGATAAATAAAGTGTTATTAATAATTAAACTGTTAAAGAATAACATATAATTATTTTATCTTTAAATAGTAATATCAATTAAAAACTTTAAATAAATGGATAAATTAAATTTTATTAACAACCAAACTATTAAAAAATAATATGTTATTATTTGATCTTTAAACAGTAATATGCTACTGTTTTATTTCCAGATAGTAACATTAGTTAAAAATTCTAAATAAATAAATAAATCAAGTTTCATTAATAACTAAATTGTTAAAGAAGAGTATGCTACTGTTTGATCTCCAAACAGTAATATTAATAAAATATTCTAAATAAATGGATAAATCAAATTTAATTAATAAGTCAACTATCAAAGAATAGCATGTTACTATTTCATCTTTATACAGTAACATGTTATTATTTAATCTTCAAACAGTATCATCAATAAAAAATTCTAAATAAATAGATAAATCAAGTCTAATTAACAACAAAACTTTTAAAGAACATCATATTACTGTTTCATTTTCAGTCAATAACATGCTACTATTTACTATTTGGTCTTCAAATAGTAACATCAATAAAAAACTTCAAATGAATAAACAAATTATGTTTCATTAATAATTAAATTGCTAAAAAAAAGTATGTTACTATTTAGTATCCAAATAGTAATATCAACTAAAAATATTAAATAAATGGATAAATTAAATATAATTGTCAACTAAAATACCAGAAAATAACATGTTACTATTTCATTTCTGGACAGTAATATGTTATTGTTTCGTTATTACTGTTTCATCTCTAAACAATAACATCGATAAAAATTCTAAATAAATGAATAAATTAAGTTTAATTAACAACTAAACTTCCAAAGAACATCATGTTATTGTTTCATCATATTGTATAAATCAATTTAAATTTTTTTATTTTTATATATAAATAATAAAATATAATATAATAATATATATAATATTAAAATTAATTTGATATTATAAAATATATGATATTATTATTATTTATTTATATATTATTTGATAAATATTATTATTTATATATTATTAATAAAAGATTGAAAGATTAAATTGTATTTTTATTAAATTGAAAGTCAAAGGGCGAAATTATAATTTTTGAACATTAAAGAAGGTGAATTTATCCTTTTCTGCTGAAGAACACAACAAAGTTGATGAGAAATTAGTGGTTCAGAGAGCACCACGCGAGCAAGACATGAAACCCTAGTAAATTAGTAGGATATTGAAGTCTAAACCTTTTTATAATGTTATGTGGGGTGGGAAACTTAAAGGGGTAGTTGTCCCATCTACTTAATTATAACATAGAAAGGCAAATCCAATGGGCAAAAATTATACGTTAGGCCAATCTCAGGTCGGGCGACTTTTTCATCAAGTTGGGCCCAGATCGAGTTGCTACAATACTAGTCCTAGTCCCAATCCCAGTCCTAGGTCTCAGGTTGATAATTACCAGGCGAATTTTTATAATCCATTACATTTTATTATTATTATTATCATATTAATTTTTTAATTTTTATTAATTTTATATCATTAATTAATTAAAATCTATTATTATTTATTAAATATAATTATATATTATTATTATGACTTAAAATTTTATAATATATATATATTAATGAGTCATATATATTATATATAAAAATAAATACATATTATTAAATATATATCTAATAAAATAAATATATATTATTAAAATTTAATAAATGTGTGAATTTACATTTAATAATATATACCATTAATAAAATAATTTAAATTTTATATTAGATAAAAATTTTATATTTATATTTATTTTACTTAATAAAATAAATATATATTATCACATATTATATATTTATATATAATAAAATAAATTTTATATTATATATTTATATATTTATTTTATATTATATATTTATTATACATATTAATATATTTATTTTAATAAAATAAATATATATTATTAAATATATATTGATCAAGGCCAAAGTATTATATAAAAATAAATATATTATATAAATATTAATATAAAATTTATTTTATTATATATAAATACATAACATACGATAATATAGTATTTATTTTATTTAATAAAATAATATATATTAATATATATTAATCAATGCCAAAGTATTATATAAAAATAAATATATTTAATAATTTATATATAATCAAATATATATATAATCAATAATTATTCATATAATATATTAATAAAAATAATTATAATATTTTTTATATAATAATGAAAATAGATAATAATGTATTATATTACTATATATATATATGTATATAATATATTTAAAATTAATACCAAAATTATTTATTTAAAATTTTAAAATAATTCAAAACTTTTAATATTAAAGAAGTAATTCAAATTTTAATATAATTATTTATTTTGATAAATTTATATAATATATATTGATAATATTAAACATATAAATTTATTAATTTTAATATTAAAAATTATTTAATATTGCTTATATATATCATTTTAATATTATATATATATATATTAAAGTTTAATTTTAATATGCCAAAACTATTATTTTAATATCTATATAAAAATTAAATATATTTAAAATTAATACCAAGATTATTTATTTAAAATTTTTAAATAATTCAAAATTTTAATATTAAAGTATTAATTTAAATTTTAATATAATTATTTATTTTGATAAATTTATGTAATATATATTGATAATATTAAATATATAAATTTATTAATTTTAATATTAAAAATTATTTAATATTATTCATATATATAATTTTAATATACTGAAATTATTATTTTAATATATATATATATATATATATATATATATAAATTAAGCATATGATAATAAATTAATTTTTTATTACTTACTACTATTACTAGGCTAACGGGTTAATCCAATAACCCGACCGGTTAATACTTACCAATCCTAGTCTCTTATCAGGTCAGGCTAACCAGTTCCAATCCCAGTCCTTTACCAGGTTGGGCCACTTTTATTATTTTTTGTACTAATTCCAGTCCTAGGCCAAGCAAAATTATATCAGTCCCAGGCTAACTCATTAAACTTAACCCATTTTGACACCTCTATCCGTAACCCATAATTTTTCATCAAGTCTTGGACCGCATATGATCAAGCTTCCAATATGTTTATATCCACCAACATGAGAACAAGCTATAATAAATACCGGATCCTTTAGCTTTCATAGCTCAATTTTCTCATTAAATTTTTCAATAAAAGTTGGTCCATAAATATCTTGAGTGACTACTTCTCTTATCGAACTAGAAACTTTGCTTGTGACCAAGAGCAACACTTGGTTGTAGCTATAAGGGCATATATGATAGCAAGTGGTGGCCAAAGATGCAAAAACAATAGTGGCTAGTATAGAAATAGAGGGAAAGAGAGGAAGGTTGTGAACTTCCATTATAATGAGTCTGTTCAGCTTCTCTCCTTTTGGGAACAGAGGATTCCTTTAAATAACACAGTCCTTGTTTTTTTACATGTGAACGGAGAGAATTTCATAATAGAATTAATGGAGAAACAAACTCCAAGTAAGTGAAAGTTGGTGCCTCCATAATTGAAATTGGTAGCTGCTCATATTGAAAGTAAGGAAAATGAAAATCATGGAATTCATTATAGCTCTTTTTTTCATTTTTTTAAAATTTTTTAACTTTAATTATATTATTATTTGAATAAAATTGGATGTCAACAATAACTATAGAAGTATTTTTTTTCCTTCTAAGCCCTTCTATTATTATTTTAGTTAAAATGTGCACAATCCTTTATATTATATTTCATTAAGAAAATCCCATAATATTTTAAAATGTAGAATTAAACATTTCAATTATATATATTGTTTAGAAAATCCCATCCATTATCTCTTCTTCTATATCTTCTAAATCCTCAATAGTAAAAAATATTTTTGCTATTATTTTTTTAGTGTACTTAATTGCACGAATTTTAATTTTTCAAAATCAACTTTATGTTCAAAATTGATTTTAAATTAAAATTGTAAGTAATAATTTTTACTTTTAGAGTTTATGATCAAATATTAAATATTAATTTATAATTATTTTTAATTAATTATTATGTAAAATAAATTTAAAAATATTTTATATTTTGTTTTATTATGTTTCATCTTGAACATTTTTCTATTTTATAGGTATAGTTCTTTAATTACCTCAAGATGTAGTAGAATAAAGCAAAAGATGAAATATTTTGTAAAGCTTTTTTTTTATAATAATTAATTTAAAAATAATTATAAATTTATATTTTATATTTGTTAACATTTAAATATTAATTGCAAAAAGTAAAAATTATTATTGCCCTTTTCTATTTAAAATCAGTTTTAGATGTAAAGTTTATTTTTATGCAACAAGTACATTAGAAAAATAATAATAGAAGCCCATTTTACTATTGAAAATTTGAAAAAAGAAATAATAGAAGGATTTTCTGTGCATCAAATATAATTTAAATGCTTGATTGCACATGTTGAAATATCATAAATTTTTTGCATATAAGATATAATATAAATTTTTTATATATTTTAACCAAAATAATAAGAGAAGGTCTCAAAAGAAAAATGCTTTCATTATATTTTTTTTTAAAAAGAAGTGATCTCAAAAATAAACAATTCATTTACACATAAAACTGAAAGATCAGATTGGAGAGAGAAAAGAAAAGAAAATATGATTAAAAAATTAAAAGGATAAATTAAAGAGAACCCAATCAAAAGGATTGAATTAAAAATCTAAGGATCATCAATGTACCATGTGTCACTCAATCTACGCCTGTTAACCATGAGCACCTGTGGGTATTATAAATAGAGATGTACATGGGTCGGACGATCCGCCCGATCCGATGAGTTCGGCTTGAAAAAATAGAGTATTTGAACTCTTTTTTTTTGCCTGATAGGCCCGATGAAACTTTTTTTTATGACCCAATTAATAATTGGGTTGGGCTCTGGTCAAAGCAAAAAAGCTCGATAGGCCCGGCCTGACCCGATTATAATAATTTATTTTTAATAATATAATTATATCTAATTATTTTTAATATAAAAATATTAATTTAATATATTAAATATTTTATATATTTAAATATCATATTATCTCTTTAAATATATATATTTTTTATTTTAAAAATTTATTTTTATTAAAAAATAAAAAAAATTATATTTTTCGAGTTTTCGAGCCGGGTTTTGGGCTTTTTAATTTAAAATTTGGACCGGGTCAAGCCAAATTTTTTAAAACTTAATTAGGCCTTCAATTTTATATAATTTGACTCAAATGACCCGGCTCGAAACCCGCCTGACTCGGCCTATGTACACCTTTAATTATAAACAAACGTACCCCCAAAAATCCTTCAAAATTGGACCAATTTGATTTTAAATATATAACTCCATGATAATTTTATAAAATATAATTTAAAATTTTCACCAAATCCAATCTTTAAAGTTAATTTCTCCGTTCAACCCCTGTATATATGTACATTTCAATACCTAACCGTTTCTTAAATTACCACATGAAGCTAATCAATTACTATAACTACTATAAAAAAACAAACAGTTTCCGGAAAAGAAAATTTTGTTGAACATTAAAAAAAATGTGCCAGTAAAATGTTCGTTGGGAATAATTTACCGACAAAATTTTCCTCGGAGAATTTTTTCGATGAAAAATTTGACGACTTTTTAGTCACATAATTTTTTTAAAAATATGTTGTAAATTAATCAAAATTCTATCAATAACTTCAAATTTTTTTAAAAAAATATTGAAAATTTATCACAAATAAAAAATTAATTTTCTAAAAAAGTCATCAAAATTGATCTTTTATTGCTAAAAAGATCTTGTATATAATAAGGTGATATTAAATTAAATAATTTCATTTAAATTTATAAATATAATATATAAAATAAATCAAACAATCCATAAAGTTATACTAGTTAAATCCAATCCAATAATACATAAAAAAAATATTATTCAAACCAAATACAAAGAAAAAAAATCTCATTTTTCTCAATCTATCTAATTCAAAATATATTTCCCAAATTTAATTTAAAATAGAAATAGCTAATCCTAATGTTCTAAATCTAATTTTATTTGTTATTCAAGAAAATAATTATTTGGTATGATAATTAATTAATTGATAATTAAAAATATATATTACTCTTGTATGCAAGCAAGATAGAAGCTAAATTAACTTATACACAAGTTTAAATTTTAAAATACACATAAAAATAAATTAAAAAAATTCCAACGTGAAAAATAAAAGGAGTCAACAAAAATAATCAGTAAAAAATAATAAATAAAGCATAATGAACAATTTAATCGGTTTAGAATGTAAGTTTTATCTCTAAAATTCATGATTCAAGCATGCAGGAAAAGAAAAGCTCTCCAATGAAAGTGGGAAGAGGAAGAAAAGAAAAATGGGGAGAGGAAAGATGCTATTCAGACATAAAGAAATTTTTAAATTTTTGAAGTTTTTTTTTTTTTTTTGGTTGGAGAATCCATGTACATTAATTTCCATCGAAAAATTTATGAAAAATAGTGAATAAAGTTTTTAAAGTTTGTGCTAGTTTATTGATGAGTTTCAACAAAATTATCCATTAGAAATTAATTTTTTATAGAATTTTTAAAAAATTATGACAATTTTTTGTCAATAAATTTAAAATCATTTAAATTTTATATTTGTTTTCAACAAATTTTCAAAAAAAAATCAACAAAATTTTTTTAGTTAGAAAAATATGACTATTTAAATTTTGGTTCCATTTTCCAATGAAAAAAATCTATTGGAAATAACATGTATTCTTATAGTGAACTAATAGTTACATTTTGGATTATTCTATATGATGTTGTCACCACCTTCACTTACCACCACATTCATTATAGCTTATTCTTATCACTATCTTTCATCATTGTCACCCGTTACTAACACTTAGATCATTGCTAGCCAATCACCATCTCTAGTGGCCATTAACCAACCCACCACCATGTTTAACTAAAGTAGAAAACCATGAACTGGAATGAAAACTTGAAGCATTCAAGCCTTTTATAAAACAAAAGAAAGGAAAATTGAAAATTGTTATTTTTTGCCTGTGAGGACTAAATATAACTTAGTTGTTAAGTGATTTACAAAGTTTTCATCCTTTAATAAAGTTGTAAGTAAGCTTTTTAGGGTTCAATGGATTAGGCTTTGCATAAATTAGAAATCTAACACTTAAGTTATGACAAAAAAACTCAAAATAACTTTAGTATGCCTAGTCTGATCTCATAATCCAACTTCATGGCTTTTTTTCATTATCAAAATAGTTTTACTAAACTTTCTTCATGAAAGTTATGGGTTTAAACCTTATTTATCTAATAGGTTTGGATTCGCAACAATTTGAAACGGAGCTCCACATATGCTTAAAATACTGCAACTAGTTCAGGGGTATCAACAACAAGGCAAGAATTTTACATCAGTTTCTTAATTGGTTTTGAACCACCAAATATCTAAATTAGGTCTAGATGCTTGCATAACATTTGTAGGTCTCTCTCTTAGCATTCCTTCAATTAAACAACAACCTGACCAATGTTGTGAAACTCTACATATACCTAAAAATCTAAGAAAACATCAAAACTCTAGCATTAGTTGAATAAATCCTTCACATTCCAAAATCATGACCAATAACAAAGTAAGGCATAATCAACTTAATTAAGCACATAAACATCCTAAAAAGCCAAATATAGAAGATAATAAAAATGTAAATATTGTACACATCAATAAGTAAATCAAAATATTTTGACCAAAATTATTTTTCATTAAAACAGACAAATTCTTATTATGTTGTTAAATTTTACACCAAGAATTCAATTATGCTTATGAAATTTCCATTTGACAAATGGAGAAATAAACCATCACTCAATTTTATGTCTAATTATTAGTATTATCATGTATAAACTTAAGTGGACATTTAGATTGCACATTATTTCTCACATGCTTGGAATTATTTTAAAGGAATTATAAATTTAGACATTTGGTTCAAAATTGTCACTCCCCTTAAAATGGGGAGGTGTAGCTTGTAGTATTGTATCTGGCATTATAAGTCCCTTTTCATGCTATGCATGTAAATAAAAAATGGTAGTTTAAGATGAAAAAACATAAATATTTTCTTGAAAATATTCATGTCATTTGTTAAGTGGAAATTCATAAATTGATCTGTTATAGTATCAACAAATTTTTTATGACATTTTATGATGCAATGCAACCTAAACTAATCATGAATAAGATGGCTGATTTGGCTTGACATTCTTACATCATCTTGATTCTTGATATCCATATGTTGAGGCATATCCTAAAGGCTTATAAGATAGGTGATTGGTAAAATTGAGGAAGGATAAAATTTGTAATTATCTAATCTATAAGGAGGAAAACAACACAGGATGAGTATAAAACTCAATGAACACAAATTTTCATTGCCCATCAATGATGAGGTGAAAAAATATAAAGTCATATAAACATATACATGCACATATATAGAAACATTTTTATATTCATGTATAAAAGTAGTAATATTTCCTATAATCTTTTAATACTGCATCATTTATAGATCCATAAGAAAATATTAATACTATTCTTAGTTGGGATTCAAGAAATTTTAATTAGGAATATTGAGTGTGTGACCTCTCTATCACACTTTAACCATTTTTACACCTTAGTAAGAACAATTCTCATTTCATGGTCAGTTCTTTGCTGACCATTATCCATATTCAATCATCTTTACTCCTTTATTCATACATATGGATTTTACTAGGTGCACCTAGTGATTCCCTTAATCTAGTTATATAGAATCCAAAGAAAATGTTCATAAATAATTTTCATAGCATAAGCATTTACCTTATCCTATCATTAAATATCTCTAGCCTTATATCATCAAGACATTATCATTTTGTCATTGAGTTCCTTTGAGAAGAAGTTCAATTACTAATCATATATTCTTATAATCATAGAAAATATAGTCAAATTTTTACTAAAATAAATATATCTAAATTTAATTCCAAAGTATAGCCTAATTTAAGGTAAATTTCAAAATTAATAATTTATACCATATATCATTTTCTACAAAAGGGATTCTTGATAAGGAGTAGAAATTTCAATTACTTTAGAAGAGAGTATTCTCCTTAACCAATACCACATTACAAGCTTTTAAGTGGTAAAACCCCACATCAAGAGATTTTCACAACCTAAGCATCCGACATTGTTTATTCCCATCACATTCATCAAGAAAGACTACTATTAAAGGATAAAGGGATTGGAGCCCACCAAATAAGGAAAAAATACCTTAGGCAACATTTACGAGTTCTAAGGTTTATAGCTTTTAAGTAATTCCATGCAAAAAAGATGAGAAACTAACTAAATTTTTCAATAAACTTAGAAATCAAAGGGATAATTAAAGAAATTTTACCGAAAGCTTAATGGAATATAAGGGAAAAATGGTGGAATCACTCAAACCCTTGAAGTTTGTGGACCTTAATATAGATGAGCTTAATCCTTAAGCTTACATAAAGAATCTTGGAGTTAGGAGATAATTAAAGTGATTTAAACCTCAAGGAGAAGAAGTTGAGAAATAAGGAGACTAATTAAGGTATCAAGTTTATTGAAGAAAGAGGAGGAAATGTGTTTGGAAGTATTTAAATGAAGTTTTGTTGAGTAAAATACCTTTATATTAGTTAATTTAATATGTTTCTATGATGCATTATCGAATAGGTAGTGCATCCCTTTTAAGATGTGTTTGGATCTTCAAAAATGTTAATTTTGCTCCATAATCAATTATGAAATGCCCAAATAGCCTCTAAATTTGCATAATCAATTAAGTTAGGACAAATTTGTTAACTTAATTTTGAAAGGCTATAATTTCTTCATCTTATACTCATTTTCAACAAATCACCTATCTTTGAAAATATATTTGAGTTTTCTTCCAAATAACACTTGTTTGATGCTAATATCTTATGTAAATTTTGAGATATCACTAAAAAAAAGGACAAAGGTTAGAAATATAAGATTGTGAAAAAAATTGATATTTTGGACTTAATTTGTAAAAGTCATAATTCTTTCATATCTTATCAACGGTATTAAATAAACATTCTATAAAATCTTAACAATATTAAGAAAGTGATTCTTAGAAATTGAATCTCTAAGAATGCTATATTACCTTATTTGGTTCAATTAAAAATATTTATAAGAATGTTACAATCTTATATTTTAATTAATTTCTATATCCTTAATGAAAGGATGGAATATCACTAAAACATTTCTATATCATTGGAATGTATGGTACACACCTTCTTTATTGGAACATTTCAAGGGAATATTAGGTTAAAACATTCTTAGGATTATGAACATTTTTTAGTAATTTTTTTTAATTTTTGCAATACCCTAAAGTTGTTTTAAAGTTTCTTAGTTGATTTATTAGCAATTAAGTTAGTTTAAGTCAATAAATTTATGCTTTTGGACATTTTTAATTTTAACCTTTCAATAATCTTTTACATATAAATCAAAAGATTAGAATAATCAAAAGATTACATATAGCATTCTTGGAGATTCAACTTCTAAAAATCATATTCTCAAGAATATTAAGATTTTATAAAATATTTATTTGATACGTTTACAAGGTTAGTCAAATTAGGTCTTGGATTGAACTCAATAGGGTGATGAAGTTTGGAATTGTCAAATTCAGATATAAATTGACTAGTTGACTAATTTAGTTAGTCCAGTTGACTGATTCTAATAGATTTGTTAGCAATAAATAGCTCCTAACCTCATTTCATGTATCTTTAACCCATTTTGGTTTAGTTTTATGAATCAAAATGTAAGAAGTCATCGATCGTTTAGTTAATTTTAAATTAAAATTGCTCAATAGGATTATCTTATCATTTATTTGCATAAAATTGTGAAGTTCACTAATATAATGAGGCTTACTAGTTAATGAAACTAATAACTAGTAAATGATCATTATAATTCACTCTATTAGGTGAATGAAAGTTCACCCTAATTAAATAATTTCTCATAAGCACATATATATTTATGTAAATATATTATATTTTTAAATTACCTAAGGGTTTTTCTATTTGAATAATTAGAATAGGATTGTTATAAATAATTAGAAAACAACTTGCTAATAGAAAATTTTAACCTTGCAATGGTATAGGATGTTAGTAATAATGATTAGCAATGGAAAATTTTTGGATTAGAGGCTTGCTTAGGGGATTTTGCCTTAACATGGTGTAGATATGATATGAAAATTTGCTCTGTAGGATAATGTGTGGAACAAGTTTTTAACTTATAGTAGATTTCGCAAATAGGACAACATTAGTTTGATTTGCAACACAAAGCTTCATAATTTTAATATTATATTTCTGTCCATATAATTAATGCATATATATATATATGCATATTGTATGTGGTCCTTCTAGTATTTTAACTATTGAAAATACTTTTTAATGATTTTATTTTTAATTTTTTAATTTAATTATTATATATAAATTAAAAAAGTAATAAATTAATATAATTTTGATGCATATGTTATCTCATTATATTAAATATATGCATTGTTTGTATATTTGAATTTTGAACATATAAAATTTAAGTTTTTTATCAAATTTTTTAAAATATTTTTTATTTTTGCAAATTTTCTTGTGGGGATAATGCCCTAAGTAGAGTAGGTTCAGGACAGATGACAAGGGTTGGAGGGTAGAATAATATGAGACTAATTTATCCCTATCCTTTCCTATTATCATCCCTAATGATGATACGTGATGGTTGCCAATGTTTGTTATTTGGTATCATCATAGTTTTGCTATGGTGACATAATGTTTAATCAAGGTCAATTATATATTAGTATTTGAGATATTGTAATACAATAAAAAAGATGCTCATTATAGAAATTTCTACAATAATATTAAAGCTCAAGTAACCGATCTTAAGTAATATTAATTAAGTGTAAGAAAAATAGGCTTTATGATTAAGCATTTCTTGATGAACCTTGGGATAGAATATTAGATTAATCACAAGTGAATAAACCTCAGTCTTTTTAGCGATTGCACCTAGGAATGATAGAATTAGGGGGGGAAGGGTATTGATCCATAAAAAAAGATATGGAATGAGCTTAGGCTTATGATATGTACAAAATGAATTGTTTGTGATTGTTTCTAATGTAGAGATGGTGGGAATTCCCTAAGTGCATATGGAAAATTTTATCAAATTATATGTTTTATGCCAATCGATAGGCTTAAGTAAAGAAGTAGAATGCTCCTTACTTACCTATCAACTAAAATATCAATGAATAATTAAAAAATAACTAAGTAGGAATTAAAACACCTAAGACTTAGTTTAGCTCTATTTAAGTTAGCAAGGTCTTCAACTACATCGTAAGTTCCTTAATTTCTATGCACTAGTATACTAGCTCATATCTGACCAGGTGTTATGACTAATTACTTAATGGTGAGGTGATGTGGTCATTCTCTAGGACTATTAGAATTGTATATTATGACATTCATAGGGACTTTCCATTGGATAATGAATTGGTTAGGCCTTTCTCCTGGAAAAGCACTAAAAATTTTACTTCTATGCTTTATGTGATGTATGAAAATATTCAGCTAAAAAGAAAGATTAAAAGTGTTAGCTCAGTGCCAGTAAAGCGATCGTAAAAGTGGCATAGTGGATGAGATTAGCAACAATTGAGGAATTTAACTTAGTCAATAAGCTAATTAGGACACATTTGATGAATTAGGAACTAAGAATAAGGCTTAGAAAAGTACATAAAGAAACCTAAGTTACTAGACTGAAAGACTAGGACTAATACGAAATAAGATACTAGTTGTCATCCAAAACTAATCTAAGCATAATATGTTATGATTGAAGAACTAGATTTGTATTCAAAATGATTTCCAAACTTTTTACCTAATTTTCCTATGTTTCTTAAACTCTAAATATTTTTCTACATAAATGTTCATGTATGATTATAATGCTAAAGTTGCTTACACATATAAGAAGTATATGCTTATGTATATGGAGTATCTAGCTAAACGGTTTTCCACCTAAGATTAAGTGTGGAACTTTGCTCATTGAGTTATGGTTTGCTTAATCCCCTTATCTTAACATTTTTAGGATCACAGCGTATGTGTTCAGATATTGTTGGTTATGTGATGACTTGTCCATATGATGTTTGTATGCTAGGCATGTGATTTAAGTTACATATGGCTTAATGAGTAGCTATCAACCAGGAAAGATCCACTAGTTTTCTTTTTCAAAAAAGAGAATTATAATGAGTTTTCTTAAAAAAAAGATTTGCATAAAATTTATCAACATTTGCATTATTAATTTTACATTGTGCACTAAATATTTTTAGCATTCAAGATAAGTGATTGTCATTTTTAAAATTCATGAAAAGTATTTTAGAAAAGCATGATATCAAAGGGTTTTTTATTCACCATAGTGGTGAGTTAAGCTTGTCACGGTTTGAGAAATTGAGATATGATAGTATAATTTTCCAAACCAAACTAAAAAAAAAAAAAATCAATTTTTCATGTGCTCATATGAACAACCATTTAGTTAATTTTCCTCATTTTACAAACCAACACCTTAATATTTGTGAAAAATACTAATCTTAGATTTGGCATCAAATAAACAATTGATTAATTTAATATTGAAGGAAAAATACATTTTATTCATTTGTGATATGATTCTTTATGCAACATATCCATTTGTGATTTAAAATGTCAAAAAGAGATAACATTTAATTTATATTATTTATATTTTGTCCATCTATGATTGTTTTTGTACAAATGTGGTAGAATGTAACAAGTGCTTTTCATGTCCTCTTCATTGTTCTTTATCAAATTGGAATGGAGCTTCACAAATTTGATTTAGATCATCACTTCCTCTATTTCTTCTCTAATCTCAAACCCAAGCATTATATTCTTAAAGGAGTAAATTAGGAACAAAGGGGTGAAATTAGGCTTAGGGCTTTGTTTGGCACTAAAAGCATAAATTAATTGATAGTTAATAAGTTAATTGATTATATTAAAAGTGTTTAAAAAAATTAATTGTTGAATTCATTGAAAATGATAAAAGGACATAAAATAACATGTTAATATAAATAGATATATGAATCAAGTTAATTCATATTTATTTTGAGACCAAATTATATTAATATAATAAAAATATTTAAAATATGAATATAATTATATAAAATTTAAAATTAATTGATTATGGTCATGACATTATCTATTTTTTTATTTATTAGTCATAATAATATAATAGCCTAAAATTTAATTAATTATATTTTATGATGTCACATATGTATTTACTTACTTTTTTATTTTATTATGTTGAATTACTTTGGATTTGCAAATATTTTTTTTTACATAATATTTGATTAAAAGAATATGGATAAATTTAGAAAAGTTTTAGAAAATACTAATTTATAAGTTATAAGCCACCTTGTAAAACTTATTATAAGAACTTATTTTTTCAATTAAATTAGTACACCAAAGACCTTTATAAGTTTGTTTGTTGCATCAAATGCACACAAAATCAAGTCAAATTAGAGCTAATAATTTTCATCATGTTTGAATAGAAACATAATACATTTATGCAAAGCGTTGATAGTCTAAATAACATGTGATCTCTTTTCAAAACTTTAAACCATAGCTTGTTATGTTATAAATAGGGTTGTACTATATGCATGTGAAGCACATTTTTTTCAATATTTTATTATTTGCAATATTAAAATTGAAGATTTCCATTCAATTATTTCTTATCATAATAATTTCGTCACATTTATTTTCATCTCAAAAAATGAGTCAAGATCTCAAACCCGTAACTTTTCAACACATATGGTGTAATGCATGCTGCACAAATTCCTCACAATGGAAATGGCTAGATAGTAGACACAGTGGCATATATTGTAGGATATCGGTAATTATGATTAAGGATGGAAAAATTTTATATTAGGGCCTTGCCTTGTGGATTTTATCTTGACGAGGTGTGGATATAATATGAAAATTTACTTTTGTGGGGTAAGGTGTAGTGTAAGTTTTTAACTTAAAGTAGATTTTGGGAATGGGGTAGTATTAGTTTGATTTGTTTTGCAGAACTCTGCAACATAAATATTATATTTTTTATCCATATAATTGATGCATATATATATATATTATATTGTATGTATTTTTTAATAATTTAACTATTGAAAATACATTTTAATGATTTTACTTTTAATTTTTTAATTTAATTATTATATCCAAATTGAAAAAGGTAATAAATAAATATATCTAATTTATATATATACATTATCGCATTATATTAAATATTATGTATTATTTATGTTTGAATTTCAAATATATTAATTTTAAGTTTTTTATCAAGTTTTTCAAATTTCTTTTTATTTTTGCAAATTTCTTATAGGGCATCAATGCCCCATGGATCATAGGGGCGTTGCCTTAAATTGCCCTTCAAGTGAGGACAAAGCAAGTTCAAGGCAAATGATAGAGGTCGTGGGGGGAGAGTAGCATAAGATTGATTTGTCTTTGCCCTGCCCTACTGTCATTTGTAATGATGATGTGTGATGGTTGCCAATGTGTGTTGTTTGGTATCATCATAGTTTTGCTATGATAACATAATGTTTAATCTAGGTTCATTATGTTAGTGTTCGAGATATTTTAATAGAATCAAAAGGATGCCTATCATAAGAATTTCTATGAAATGATTAGAGCTCATGCAACCAACCTTAAGTAGTATTAATCAAATGTAAGAAAAATAGTTAGACTCTATAATTAGGTATTACTAGATGAACCTTGAGATAGAATATTAGATTAGTCATAGGTGAATAAACATCAATGTTGAATAAACATCAATCTTAATAGTGCATGCACCTAGGAATGATAGAATTAGGAGGAAAAAGGTAATGATTCATAATATTAACTTAGGCATACGATATGTACAAAAAGAATTGTTTGTGATTGTTTCTAGTGTAGAGATGATGGGGATTCCCTGAGTGCATGTGGAAGATGTTATCAAATTATATATTTTAAGCCAATCGGTAAGCATGATATAGAAGCAGAATGCTCCTTACTAATCTATCAACTAAAAGATCAATGGATAATTAAAATAAATAATTAAAGTGAAATTGAAACATTTGAGACTTAGTTCATCTCTGTTTAGATTGGCATAGTTTTCAATTACATCATAAGTTCCTTACTTTTTATGCACTAGTATACTAACTCTTTTTTGACCAAGTATTGTACTAACTTAATGATGAGGTGATGCAATCATTCTCTAAAGCTGTTAGAATTGCATTTTATGGCATTTGCAAGGACTTTCCATTGGATTGTGAATTGGTTTGATCTATCTCGTGGAACTTCTATGCTTTTATGCAATGTATGAATATATTCAGCTAAAAAGAAAGGTTAAGTGTTAGCACAATGCCAATAGAGTGATCATAAGGGTGGCATATTAGATGAGATTATTAACAATTAGGGAGTTTAACTTAGTTAATAAGCTAATTAGGATGCATGTGATGAATTGAGAGCTAAGAATAAGGTTCTGATAAGTATAAAAAGAAACCCAAGTTACTAGACAAAAAGACTAAGACTAGTATAAAACGAGATGCTAGTTATTAGTTAGAACTAGTCTTAGCATAATAAGTTATGATTGAAGAACCGGATTTGTATTTAGAATGATTTCCAAACTTTTCACCTAATTTGTCTGTGTTTCATAAACTCTAAACATTTTTCTACATAAGGGTTTATATATGATTATAATGCTAAAGTTGCTTACAAATAAAAGAAGTAGATGCTTATGTGTATGGAGTGTCTGACCAAACGATTTTCCATTAGGGTGGAACTTTGCTCATTGATTTGTGGTTTGCTTACTCCCTTTATCTTAACATTTTCAAGATCATAGTATATGTGTTTAGGTATCACTAGCTGTGTGATAACTTGTTCATATGATGTTTGTATGCTAGGCATGTGATTTACGTTATTTATGGTTTAATGAATACTTACCAACTAAGAAAGATCCATCTATTTTCCCTTTTTTTTTCTCAAGAAAGAGCGTGATCATAAGTTTTCTTAAAAAAATTTGCATAAAATTTATTAGCATTTGCATTATTAATTTTAAATGGTGCACTAAAAATTTTCAGCATTCATGATAAATGATTTTGTCATTTTCAAAATTCATGAAAAGTATTTTTAAAAAACACGATATCAAGGGATTTTTTATTCACCATAATGGGGAGCTAAGCCAGTAACAATTTGAGAAATTGAGATATGACAGTATAATTCCACAAATTAAACTACTTCTAAAAAACAATTCAACCTTTCATAAGCTCTCATGGATAACAATATAGTTAATTTTCCTCATTTTACAAACCAACTACTTTATATTTTGAAAAATACTACTCTTAAATTTGGCATCAAATAAACAACTAATTGATTTAATATTGCAAAAAATATATATTTTATTTACTTGTGGTATGATCCTATTTACAACAAATCTACTTGTAGTTTAAAATGTTAAAAAAAATTACTTGTAGTTTACACTATTAATACTTTGTCCACCTATATTTTTTTCTATCTAAGTGTGACGGAATTTAATAAGTTCTTTTCATGTCCTCTTCATCCTCCTTTATCAAATTGAAATAGAGCTTGAAAATTTTGACTTAAATCAACACTTCCTCTAGTTCTTCTTTCATTTTGAACCCAAGCGCCATATTCTCAAAAAAGTAAATTAGGAACAAAGGGTGAAATTAGGCTCAAGACTTTATTTTATCTAAGTAATTGATAAGTTAGTTAGAAATTAATAAACTAATTGATTGTATTAAAAGTGTTTAATAAAATTAGTTCTTAAACTAGTTGAAAATAGTAAAATGATATAAAAAGACATGTTAATATAAATATATATATATGAATTAAATTATTTCATATTTATTTTATGATTAAATTAGATTAATGTAATAAAAATATTCAAAATAAGAATATAATTATAAAAAAATTAAAATATAATTAATTATATTTATATCTTTACGACATTCCATTTTTTATTTATTATTTATTATTTAAAATAATAATATAATACCTTAAAATTTAATTAATTATATTTATGCTATCACATATTTATTTACTTATTTTTTATTTTATTATACTAAATTAATTTGGATTTGCAAATATTTTCTTTTACATAATTAGAAAATAAGTTGTTATTTAATTAAAAGAAAATGGGCAAATTTAAAAAAATAAAAAAATTAGTAATTTATAAGTTATAAGTTACCTTGTGAATCTTATCAATTAAGAACTTATTTTTTCAATTAAGCTAATATATCAAATATCTTTATAGATTAATTTATTTATTATGTCAAACATATGCAAAATTAAGTCATATTAGGGCTAATAAGGGAATATGTATATCATTTTTATTAAGTCTAAATAGAAATATAATACATTTATGTAACATGTTGATAGTATTTTCCCTCTTTTCGATACTTTAAATTGATCGGTTATAAATAATGCCGTACTATGTGCAAGTAAAGTATATCTTTTTTCAATATTTTATTATTTGCAATATTGAAATCGAAGATTTCTATTCAATTATTTCTTATCATAATAATTTAAACACATTTGTGTTCATCTTTTTATGAGTCAGCATCTCGGACTCTTGACTTCTCAACTCATACGGTGTAATGTGCGCTGCACAAATTGCTCGCAAAGGAAATGGCTAGACCGTAGGTAAAGTGGTATTTATTCTCTATGAAAATAAAATAGCAATTTAAATAATTGCAAGGCAAATCTAGTCCCTCAGTCTTGGTTTATATATTCATACTACTAAAAAAAATCTCAAATAAAGATTTTGAGAAGCTGATTCAAATATTGCTATATATTAATTCAAAAGTAAAAGGTTAATTCCAAATGCACAACAGCCTCACTTCAAAATAAAATGTGCAATTTAAGAATTCCCATAAATTATTTTAAAAACGGAGTATATGTGCCTGTTGTGCCTCAAATGCAATGCGCTCAATGCAGTAGCATCTATAGAGAAATAATATTATTTATCACGTCATTTTTAAGTATTTTTATTCAAATATTATTATTTAATAATGCATAATTCTATTTTATTCAGTAATTAATTATATAAATTAATTAATTTTTTAATCATAATTAATAATAAATTATTGATTTATTATTTATATCTATTTGATTGATGGATAAAATGGAATCATACATTATTAGTTGTAGCAATATTTTAGTATTAGTAATTAAAGATAACATCGTAAACAATGCTTACGTGAATATTTCTCTTGCATTATTTAATAGATTCTTAATATTCAAATATTTTGATATATATATATATATATATATATATATATATATATAAAGGAGGGTTATGCATTCGTGGTAATAAAATTTGTTAATTTTTTTAAAGAAAATTAACATAAAACTTAGAAGTTGTAATTTTTTATATAAAATCTTATAAAAAATATTTAATGTATACAAATTTTGTATGTAATAAATACATAAAAATTATAAATTTATCATTCAAAAAAAGTTATTTTTCAATTTTCTTATTTGTATATAAAAATTATAACTTTAAATAAAAATGTCAAAAAATATAAAAAATTTCCAAAACTTCTTAGAATATGCATCGCTATGATTTTTTTTTTAAAATAATATATGCAGCAAAGCATAATCCGAGAGATCAAACTCGATCTTTCACCACCAAGAGATTTGCGGGACTAAATGCCAAGACATCTCTTCAGCCAGAGCACAGTCTGAGATGGCAGCAAGACATGAACCTGAGTATTTTCACTACGTAATTGAATCAAAACAATTGAGTTATTGAGCCCAGCTTCGCTAGTATCTTGTTATCATTGTTGACCTTTATCAAGTTTCTAACTCGATAAAATTGTGAAAAATTACAAATTGATACACGAAATCATTGAGTTTTACTTAAATTTTAATTATTATTAATTAATAATTATTTTATATTATGAGTTATCATTTTATTTAAGTTAAATTTTTTTATTAGAATATTATAAAAGTTTCTTATCAAATAAGTATTTTGGGATATAAATATTTATATTAATGAAGAGTTTGGTGTATGAAATAGATATAATATAAATGCGAAATGGATTCTATAGGAACCTTGTAAAAATTTGTTGGAGATTAGAAATAATGGTTAGGAAGTTAAAAGATTATAATTGACAACTATTATATGTATTATTTTGTAATTTTAATGATATAATTTTTTTTCATTTATAATTATCTTTTATACAATTTGATGTTTTTCAACATTAAATCTATTTGTGTGTTATTACATTATTTTGATTAATTTAATTATATGATGCATATATATTTGGAGATGAAAATATTTTTTCTAACAAAAATAACAGTCATGTCAAATATACGTAGTATATTATAATGGCATTATTTGATTCAATTCATAGTTTAAATTCTTCTCTGATATAGAGATGTATGTAGAGTTCATTAAGTATGAAGGTAGAAATACGACTTGCCCACCGAGCGTGTTTTAATCGTGGAGTGAACTTCTGTTGGAGGCCCCCAAATTTTGGGGAGAAGGTATTTCCACGGAACCTTTTTACAGGTTTCATGGAACGTCTATTGGATGGCCAAAGAAGTCCTCTAAACGTCTTTTTCGTATTTCCAGACTTTCATAGTTGGAAGGTAAAAAAAAATCAATAAAAAGTATAAATTTGATGCACAAAATCTATAAAAAATTATAAATTAATTGAAATTGTAATTATATATATTTATTAAAATTTTACTTTCCTTTAATTATTTAATTATATATTTTATAATTTTAGTTTTTTTCTTTTAATTTTCTTTATTCTCACACATTATTTTTCATTTATTTTATCTCTATATTATATATTAATTGTGATATTCTTTACCTTATATTATAATAAATATTATTCTTATAATTTATCATATGTCAATTTATTATTCTTTGTTAATAAATATTATCACTACAGCAAAAAAAAGCCTTAAACAATACATTTGTTGTCGTTGTAGAATACTTGATTGTTGCTAAATACAAAAATCATCAAAAAAAATATTGTTAGTATAGGTTCGTAAGTAAAGCCACCAACACCAACGACATTTTGTCATTGGTAAAAGTTCATGTTTCTTTGATGACAAAGTTATCATAAAAAATATTTTCAAAATTCAATAATTTTTTAATTTTAACTTTTAGTGACAACTATACCGTTGTTATTTGTCTACTTTGAAAATGATAAAATAAAAGAACTTTCAATTGTCACTAAAAGTTAACTTTTAGCGATAACTCAGACCTTTTAGTGATGACTCTATCATAATTGCAGTCAACTTTTAGCGACGATAAAATGTCATTGTAGAAAGCTAGACCATTAGCAACATCAAAGTCATCGCTGAAAGTCTGACTTTCAACAATGATTATTTCTACTTTTAGCGATGACAGTGTTGTTGCTAAAGGTCTGGCTTTCAACGATAATATTTTGTCGTCGCTAAAAGTTGACTTTTAATGACAATAATATTGTTACTAATGGTTTGACTTTTAGCAATGACTTTTTGGACTTTCAACGATGACTTTTTGGGCTTTCAATGACAACTTTATCGTTGCTAAAGGTTTGACTTTCAATAATGACTTTTTGTCGTTGCTGAAAGTCATACTTTTAGCAACGACACTATCATCGCTAAAAAGCTAAAAATCTAATTTTTATTTTTTAATTTATTTCTAATTTATAAAAATTATATTTAACATTTAATTTTTTATAGTAAAATTTTAAAAATATTAAAATAAAATTTGTAAATTATAATTATAATTAAATGTAATTAAAATAACATTTTATATTTAATAACATAATAGTAATAATTAAATTGAATATAATAGAATATTCTTTATTTCAATTTAGTTGAATTAATTTTATCTAATGTGAATTGTACAAATAAAATTTATCAACAGTACTGGTAATAATGTACAACATGATCACATAATTGAATATAAAAAATGAATAATCATAAAATAATTGCATAAATAAAATACATATAAATAAATTACATATACACAATCCATATAAACATACACATATAAAGAAAAAAATGTATATACATAATAGTTTACGAGGAGGGGAGGTGCAGATATCTCGATGTATCGTTATCTATGCCAAGATTATCATCGTCATCATTTTGATAACGTGGACGATACATCAATGGTGATGGCTGAGAATGACCAGGTGGCTATACAATAGGTGTAATGGCAAATCTACTCGACCCAAGCAATCTAGCAACAAATGAAGGCAGAAGCAGTATAAAACCTTGCTATTTGAGTAGTATAAATAGTATAATTTGGATTATTATGTTTTGATTTCAATTTCAAATAAGAAAGATCCTAAAACCTAAACATCTAGAGAATATATTATAAGAATTATGTATTTTCTAAAATGTGTTTATATAATTATCCTAATTTTTTATGTTACATTACTTCAATGAAACTAATAATTTTATTCACCTAAACTACATCATAAATTTTGAGATTTGTAAACAAAATGTTATAACAATTCCATCTTACATTAATCTAACTAAATAATTCACACATATATTATATTATATAAAATTATATTTCAAAGGTTACATAATAACAATAAAATTCATATATATAAATTTTACACTAAAAACAAAATTATGTAAACACATTTAATATTTACAACATACAAAACTAAACAAGATTATTTCATACCAAAGTAATTATATCATTAACTCCATTAATTCAAAACAAACTATTCATCTTACAAATTATATATTATAATAAAATATATAAATTTTAACATACATACCTTAATGGCAAAAAATTACTTATCAAATATTCTCTAAATATCCATCACGAACAATGATGAATAGCAACAATAACTAACAAATCAAAATTATAAAAATAAAATATTATAATACATAAAAAATACATTTAAACAATAAATATACTATATTATAAAAATATTACAAAGCTAACTTACCTTAGCTTTCTCCCGCAATTACCTCATCACCGCGTGCAAAATGAAAGCCAAATGGTGCAAGGGTGTATTTATAAGGAAACTCTTCAATGATGACAAAATACTCGGTCATCACTGAAGAGTTATCAGTAAAACTCTAACCCTATAATGACAACATTGTCGTCATTGAAAAGTAATATGGGAAATTGTTCCTACCCTTTGCTGTCATTGTTGAAAGTTGAAGACTTTCAACAGCAACTCTTGTTTTCGCTGAAGGGTGGGAACGATTTCCCACTAAACCCTTCGGCAAAGACTCTTGTCATCACTGAAAGTCTTGGACTTTCAGCAACGACACTTGTCGTCATTATTGAGTTCCCACCCTTCAGTGACAACAAGAAGTTGTCACTAAAAGTCTTGAATTTTTAGCTAGCTAAAGGGTGTCAACAGATATTTCCACCCTTCAATGATAACAAAAGTCATCGCTAAAGGGCATTGTCACTGAAGGGTGGAAACAATTTCCCACTGAACCTTTCAGACTCTTGTCATTGTTGAAGAGTTTTTGGTGGTAGGAAATTGTTCCTACCCTTCAGCAATAACAAGAGTCATCGCTAAAAGTCCTGAACTTTCAGTGACGATACTTGTTGTCACTAAAAGGTGTTAACAAATATTCCCACCCTTCAACAATGATAAGACTTTTAGCAACAATTCTTGTCATCGCTAAAAGGTAGGAACAATTTCCCACTAAACCCTTCAGTGATAATAAGAGTCATCACTAAAGAGTGGAAATCCCTCTTAATTTTTTTTGTTATTTTCAGTGATGACATTGTCGATGTTGAAGATTTCATTTTCCTGCCAACTTTTTTGGAGTCCTAGGAAATGCAATTTCTTACATCACTAATAACTATGTTGTCGGTAATACTTTTAGCCACACTGAGAATTTGTCATTACTAAAAATTTCACCACTGTTGTGCATTTTTCTTGTAATGTACGCTGCAGTGAGTCACACTCATATAATCAAATCAATGGATTAAATCTTTTATTACCTTTTCAATCTATCTATTATCTTTTATTTGTTGTTTTTAGAAATCAACTTCAAATTTCAAATCTCTTGTTTCATCTCTCAAATTAGTTTAAAAATTTTGCAATCAATTTTTGTATCTATTGAAATAAAAAATTAAGTTTTCAAATTTTGAATTTCAAATTCATTACCTTATATTATCACCAATTCATTAACATTATTTTTTATGGCAATGGAGCTTTGTATTTTTTATTCATGCCTTTATTTTTTGGCAAACATGTGATTGTTTAATAAAGGAAGTCAACATGATTGAAGTTTATCTTAAGTGATATTTTTCCATTCTAATTTTGATGAAATTCATATTATCTTCCTTTTTAATACTTTTTACTTTTTCTAATATATATATTATAGGTGACATTTTTTTGTGAAACTTTTTTTTTACCTTCTATTTAGTATAATTTGTTTTAGTTGAATCATGAATCTCTCAAATTTTTATTTTGTGATTTTTCTCACCAAAATTTAGAATTTGAAACTTTATCTCTTTCTTGATCCTTTACCTTTTTTTCCATTTCCCCCTTCTTTTTATTCAGGAATTATGTATTTATGATTTATAATGTTTATTTTCATGACCTCTTATTCTAATAAAACATAAATTCCTCTAAAATCTATGCTTTCTCCATTACTCAAATCACTATAGTTCTTTATCTTCGTGTTTCTTTATACATTGGATTTTTTATTGGCTTTTAGACTTCATTTTCCTTAACTGGTTTGCTTTTTCTTTTCACAAGTTTATATAACAATTTCTTTGAAGATCAAAATGTTTTTGATAGGAGTAAAAGTCAAAGTATTGATTTTTTTTCAAAAATAGAAAAACTTAAGCTTTTGAAATTTTCCTTTTGTAATTCATGTTTATTATTTGGCTATCATTGATAATTTTTATAATGACATAAATCAAGAGATTTCCTTTTTAAAATGGAAAGAAAAGTTTTTATACTTTATTAAGTATAAGAATTTTATTTTAATTGCCTTTAATATTTATGAGTCATTAACAATATATCAAGTTTTTATTCTTCATTAAGAATTTTTTTTAATTATTATTCATGGTTAATATTGACTTATAATATTAAATGAATTTTTAAATAATAATTTTTTTCTCAATAAAAAATTAATTTTATTTTCAATAATAATTTTTTCACAAATGCACTTTTTATAAAACTTATTTTTTGTCAAAATAATGAATCCTTAATTGCAAATGTTTATATAAGACAATTTTACATGTTATAAACATTAATTATTGATTAATACAAAAAGAGGATATTTTAATTATATATGTATAAATTTGATTTTCCATAGTGTATCAGGGTTAAAAAATACAAAAAAGAAATTGATATATTGTAAAGACTAATATCAATGAATAATCATCTGTAAGATAAAATAAAATTAGAATATACTAATTCTTAATCTCAATTACAAAATATTACGAAGCAATTAATGCCCATGCATCACATAGGCTATGTGCGTGTGCGTGTGCGTGTGCGTGTGCGTGTGTGTTGTTTACTTTTGTTCTTATCTATTATTCTTTTTTTAAAATTCCTTTGTTACATATTTATTTTCTCTTCTTTTTTTTCATGTTCTTTCATATTATTTATAATTTAAAATTTATAATCAATATAAAATATACATATAATATGTTATATTTTATTTTTATCATAAAAATATTTTAAATAAATTATAATTATAATTTAATTAAATTACTTAACTATATATTTTATTTTTAATTATTCTATTATTTTACAGCTCACCCATTATTTTGAAAATAAAAGTTAAATTACACTCTAGGTTCCTATAGTTTCTTGCTTTTTTTTCTAAATAGGTTTCAATAGTTTAAATGTTTCAAATTAAGTACTTACACTTTTATTTAATTTTTAATTAAATCTCTATTATTAATATGTTGTCGATTTTAAATAATGTGACAAATAGTTTGTTAACTAGGATTAAATTATATTAAGTTGGATTTGTCACATAAGCATAGCATCCAATCTAGGTCCTTATAATTTCATGAATTTTTTTAAATAGATGCCTATACTTCTGTAAAATTTGAAATTTAGTCTTTTTTTAAATAGATGCCTATACTTTTGTAAAATTTGAAATTTAGTCAGAAAGAGATTCTGACCTTACATTAGAAGCTTAAGGATGGAAAGCTAATTTTCTCCTTAAAGCTTATTAGTAATTGTTGTATTAGTGCCTGATAGACCAAGTGTTGAAACTGTTGGCACGATTAAAAAATAGTATATTTACATTAAAAATAAATAAATATTTATTCTTATTTAAAATTCTTAGTACCTTATTTATTCAAATTACTTAATGCATATTTAGCTTTATTTTAATTTTTGACAAACTTTAATTTTATTAAATGGTGTAGTATTTTTAGTTAATCAAATTTTAAATTATTAGTAATTTATTGAAAATATTGTTTTAATTATTTAATATGTCTCAATATCAATGACACTAAATTTAGAATTTAAATTTAATCATTACGCTTTATTATTTTTCTTTTCTTGCTTTTATTCAACAATGACCTTATTCAAAATTTTAAAGAAGTATAGGGATCTATTTCGCTAAAGCTGTCTCGGAATTTGGATTAAGCTTTTAGCGACGACATTGTCGTCACTAAAAGTGCAAAACTTTCAGCGATGACACTGTCATCGCTGAAGGGTAAACCATCAGTGATGACATTGTTGTCGCTGAAAACACAAGACTTTCAACAACGACACTATCGTCACTGAAAGTTTTGCACTTTCAGCAACAACAATTGTTATCGCTGAAAGTCCAAAACTTTCAGCGACGACATTGTCGTCACTTAAAGTCTTGAATTTTCAGGGACGACAATTATCGTCGCTGAAAGTGCAAAACTTTCAGTGACGATAGTGTCGTCGCTGATGGTGCAACCTTCAGTGATGACGGTGTCGTTGCTGAAAGTCTTGTGTTTTCAGCGACGACAATTGTCGTCGCTGAAGGCCAAATTTTGCCACCAAAAATTTTTTAGGCTTTTAGTGACGACAACTAATTCCTTCCCGCTAACTTTCTGATTCCCTCTAAAAAGTTATGTCATTTTTACCGATGACATTGTCGTCAGAAATACCTTTAGTGATGACCAAAATTTTGTCGCCGCTAAAAGTGTCGTTGTTGTTGCTGCTTTTTCTTGTAGTGAAAATTTTTTAGGGCATTTTTGTCCATTCCGTGTAAATTCCGTGGAGAGAGTTAAAAGGATCCGTGGACCTAACATCTCCCCCAATATGACTCTATCAGATAAAATTCGGAATATTTACATGTCTGATATTTGTCTATGTACAATATATTATATGTTTATCTCCCTTTTATTTATTAAAAAAGATGATAAATAACTCTGCCTAAATATTTCTCATGATAAATGATTGGACTTCATATCAGTGGAGCACCGTTCATATGATTTTAAAAAGTGCGCAGATCAAATTTGATGCAAGCTGGATTATTTTGGACTGGAAATACTTATAATATTGCCACTAACAAAAAAATAGAAGGAATTCTCTAGCGAGAAAAGAATAAAAGAGGAACTATTTGTCTTTTTCAGCAGAGAAAACTCATCCAAAGACAACTATTAAATGTGATCTACTGACTAAAAAATAAAAAAGAAATATTTTTTCTTTTTTAGTATAGAAAATTATGAGGCAAATTCTTCTATCATATATGTTAGTTACCATTTAGAAAATTAGTTTTAAAAAGTAATTTAATTAGAAAATGAGTTTTAAAAATAAATTATTTTTTTAAAATCTTTAACTAATATTTCTAAAATACAATGCAGCAAAAATAAATAAGATTGAACACTTATAATCATGTAATATATTAAGGGTTTATATATTAAGAAGATTACTTAAGATTGTTGAAGAAGATGCAAACACAAAATCTTTAAACAACTATCGGCAAGATCTTTTAGATTATGTCTCAAGGATGAATACACAAGGCGTGGACCCTTGATTACTATACTAAAAGAATAAAAGATTATTAGAATTTATAAATTCAAACTTAAACATTAAGAACAATTAGAAAATAAATTATTTGTTTATTTTTTTAATTTCTCTTTGAAATCTAAGGGAGTTTCAATAGGATTGAAACTCTCCCAAGAAAATACTACAACAATTACACCCTATATTGAAGGGATCTATACTGACATAAAAAATTTGCACAAATGACTATACAAATGATGTCATTAGTATAACTTTTCTTTTAACTTAAAAAAACTATACAAATGAAATGTCATTTAGATAGTCTATCTATCTAAAAAAAAGCTTGCACATACCTAGCAAGAATCCCATCAAGCAGGCTTTACAAATGACATGCCATCTATATAATTTTGGTAATTTTAAAAATTTGAAAAGTTATATTAACGATAAAGTTGTCTAATAGCCCACCTAAAAATTGCTCGTGCATAACTAGTGGCAATCCTATTAGGTAGGCTATATAGATGACATGTTATCTATATAGTTTTTTAGTTTTAAGAATTTGAAGAGCTATATTGATGACAAAGTCATCTAAATAGCCCATCTAAAAAATTATCTGCACACATCTAATGGGAAACCCATCAGGCAAGCTATACAGATGATATTTCATCTGTGTAGTTTTTTAATTTTAAAAATTTGAGGAGCTAAACTGAAGAGAAAGTCTTTTGGATAGCTTTCAAACAGGTTAAAAAATGCATATACATCTCATTAAAGAAATATCAACAACAAAAAAAAATCCTATATTAATGATTGAATTTTTTGTCATTTTCGCACATGACAATTTAGGGCCAAAAGAAAAAACGATCTTCTAAGGTAAGTTTCCTACACTTTTCTTTATTATTTTTACTATATTTTCATTCTCCTATATATTTTCTTACTTTTATTTTGTAAAATGGTCAAATTTTGTTGCTGTGACTTGGTTGACATTTATATTTCTTGCCTTCATTATTTCATTGAAGTAGGCCAACAGAACTTATAGCATTTTTTTTTCCGTAAAGATACAATCTATAGATTGGTTAGTATGAGGTGCATTCATTCAATCTGATTAAATTGTGACTTTGTATAATTTGATATTTTTATTGCTTTAAATTGATTATGATATTGATATAATATGAGTATGAATTTCTTTTTATATGTTGTTATATTAGTTGATGAAATTGTATTTTTACAAACTTTGTTATTTTTATTATTTCAAATATTTAGGAGTATGATATAAAATAGGTTGATAAATAAATTTTGTAACAATTTAAAGGATGATTGAAATATATAATAATTTAAGTAAATAATTTAAAATTCTAATGAAATAATTTGTTTCAATATTTTGAAAAATTAAATAAAAATTAGTTTATTAATAAATGTGTATTACCAAATAATAAAAGAGAAAAAAAATCATAATAATTTAATGTTAGAAGTAAGTTTAATAATTTATTAAATTATTATCTAGATAGAAAATCAAAGTAATCAAATAATGATGACATATAAATTTTAAAAATTCAAGTAATCAAAATGTAAACATTTTGATGATTTGAAATATATAATAATTTAAGCAAATAATTTAAAATTATAATAAAATAGGTTATGTCAATATTTAAAAAATTAAATGAATAAAAATATTAATTTATGAATAAATGTGTATTACTAAATAATAAAGGAGAAAAATTCATAATAATTTATTTTTAAAGTGAGTCAAATAATTTTATTAAATTGTTAATTTATATAGAAAATTAAAATAATCAAATAATGATGACACACAAATTTTGAAAATTCAAGTAATCAAAATGTAAACTTTTTGATGATGTGAAATATATAATAATTTAAGTTAATAATTTAAAATTCTAATTTAATAAGTTATGTCAATATTTAAAATTTTAAATAAATAAAAATATTAATTTATTAATAAATGTGTAGTACTAAATAATAAAGGAGAAAAATTCGCAATAATTTCATGTTAGAAGTAATTTAAATACTTTTATTAAATTGCTAAAGTATGTAGAAAATCAAACTAATCAAATAATGATGACACATAAATTTGAAAAATTCAAGTAATCAAAATGTAAAATTTTTGATAATGTGAAATATATAATAATTTAAGTTAATAATTTAAAATCCAAATTAGATAAGTTATGTTAATATTTAAAAAATAAATAAATATAAATATTAATTTATTAATAAATGTGTTAAGTTATTAAATTATATAATACAAAAAGTAAACTTTAAAATTACATGTTATGTAAGGTATTTAATTTGATATAGAGGAATAATTAAAGAATTAAATATTAAAATATATAAATTTCAAATATTAACATAGAAAATAAAAAATTAAATACTAACTGCTTGTCAATTTAGTAAGCAATAGTAAATTACTTGAGCAATTTAGTGCATTTCCCATTAGCTTCCTAATATCTCCAATGTTGATCAATGAACTTTTTATTATTAAGAGGCACGTTGTTGAGAGTACAAAAAGGCAATTGATTATGTACTTATCGGGATGTCATATGCCACCCTTAATACTAACTCATCAGTTATAGTATTTTCTAACTCATCAGTTATAGTATTTTCGTCAGGGCAACAATTGAATGCAAGATTGGAGAACGATATGTAGACCTACATTATCCAGTGTCAATGGGCCCTCCATGTGCAGTAGTAGTAGCACATGCTCTATCAAGAGTAATTAAATTAGTAGACTTAGAAGGAATTAGGTTCACTGTATGAGGTTATCTGCATCAGCACTGAGCTCACTGTGCCTTGTCCAAAGTCAGCAGACCTTCTATACATCATAGCAACACATACTTTATCATGATGATTTGTTATTATATATCATTCGAGACTTTATATATATTTCTTTTGTCTAAATTATTATTATGCTTAATATAATAAAATTTCTAAATTATTAATAATTGTGAAAAAAATTGGGGTATTGTCAATTTATTAGACAATATTTGCTATTGAAAATAATTCCTTAAAATTATATATAAAATTAAAAATTACTTATATTGATGACATTTATTGTCTTAATAGACTTTTAAAAAAAATCTCTCTATATGGAAAACATTGTCATCAATATAGTTTTTTAAAAAAAATTAAAAAAAAAAAACATGGCTTTATATTGATGACATTGTTATTTCTATAGATTTTCACTTATACCAATGACATGTCAATTGTATAGACTTGTGTTAGATGACTTGTGGCAGCCAATACATTGATGACACATGTTATTTGTATAGCTAAGCCTATTTTGATGACACCAATTAGCATCCATATAAGTGCTAATAGGCATAAGTTTATACCAATGACGTGTCATTTGGAAAGCTCTTTATCAATAATAATTTGGGCTATGCCAATAACTTTTGTTATCTATATAGCCTTTTTTTTAGTGAAATTAGCATTCTAAAGTTTCAATATGTCTAAAACTCTTTTCATATTCCAATGAAAACTAAAATCCTAAAGTTTCAATAAATTTGAAACTCTTTCCAATTTTTCTCTCTAAGAATTGAAACCCTAAGATTTTATTTATGGAGGAGGATTTGGACAAGAAATTATATTCATTGATATCCTAAAACTTTTTCACTCATAATATTACATCAAGATTCATACTATCTCACTAAGAATCAAAACACTCATTAAAGTAAATAATGTTCCATTAAGACTCATGATGGCTCATTAAGGCCAATAAATCTCATCAAGACATATAATACACCATTAAAGTTTATAATGATTCATTAAACCCAATAATATTTATTAAAGCTCATAACACCTTATTAAAGTTCCTAATTTTCATATTTCAAATATTTTTAACTAAATATTTCTATTCGAAAAAAAGCTCTAATTAATATTTGAAATATATTTGATTCATTTTAAAACTCACTTATTGAATATTCCTAATTTGGAATATATCTCCAATAAATATTTAAAAATCAAATATCATATCTATCAAATTCTTGATATGATTTTATTTAAAAAAATAAATAATCCAAATCATATATTTGACTTTTAGATAATTAGCCAAGATAATATTTTAAAAATTGGGATTTTTAAAATTTGATTCACATTATCTAACTATAATGGGCCACATGCATGGATCCAATGATTGAGTCATACATGTGTTTCCATATATTAATCATACAATATGTGTAGGGTTTTTAGCTAGTTCAAGAATCTTCTAGGTAATTAGTTCCCAAATATATAAATACTTTAATTATTTAATTTTAGTTATCCTTCCACTATAAAATTAAAACTACATTTTAATTATATATGCCTTTATTAAGATAAAAATCCAGACAAATTGAAAGTTTCCTTAAACTATATTCCTATGCCATATTAATTCTCTACTTATACTCCTTTACGTAATATTCAACTAAAATGATAAAGTTAGTTTAATTTATTTTAATACTTATTGATTTCTCTAGTGATCATTGGTTTGCTTTCTTCTAATTTAATTAGAATTGACATGCTTAGACCTAAAACTTACAATCAAGTACTAAAATTCAGCAAGACTATTATATCACCAAATTATATATTGTCATATAATAATTATATTCTTAATAAGTTTATCAATACCAAATTATAGAATATCTTGATCCTCAATTAAATCTCAATCATTTGCAACTCAAATGTGATTATATTTACAAGAACATAATAATATATAAGTCAAAATTTAGAGTAAAGTAAATTATTGCTTATGAAATTTCATTTATCTTGATAATAGTTATATGAATTTTATTTATGACTCAATTCAACATACTAAGTATATTTGTAAATTTTATATTACTAATATAAGCCATATATTTCAAAATTTACAACAATACTAATGAAGTGCCCAATTTTATTAATACACTGTGAATAAAATTTTTTATTAATTGTAAATAATTTGTACTTATATCTTCCATAAATCTATATATTATAATCACATGAATATATTTACTATACAACTAATTGGGCCTTTATTTAATTTTTATGCAAAATAAGCATTTGAAAAATAATTTAATTATTTTTATTAAAAATGAAATAACTCATAAAAGTTAAATTTTTTTATGAACTCATTCCCATCAATATATATATGTTATATAAAGACTAGTCCATATTTAATTACTTCTATTATTATTATTATTATTATTATTATTATTATTATTATAAAGACTTTAACTTAAGTAACAAATAATATTTCTTGGAATCTTTACCTTCTTATAGATTCTCTAAATTCAATCTTAGGATTTTATGTGTATATATATGGCTTCTTTTGTTTTAATAGAAAATATTTTTTTTCATAGAAATATAATTATATAATATTAAAATGGCTGAAAATAGTTAACATGTTTAATATTAGATGTAAAGAGTTTTGTAGAAGATAACTAACTTTTTTTCGAAGAAGTTGGTTTCCTCCACTAATATAGCTCTAGGTATTTTTTTTATTTTAATCATAAAGTATAAAGGCATATAGTACTTCTTTTTTTTATATAAGAAAATAATTTTTTATGAAAAATATTTTTCTAAAAACAAACAAAATCATAATGATTTAATCACTTCAATTATTATAAAAATATATTTTTCAATAATAAAAAAAAAACTACTCAAACAATATTATAAGATCAGGGTAAAAATTAATCTACCCAACATACTTCCTCTGTACATTCGAACTCATGATAATGAAAGAAGAAAAAGTCTCCAAACAACTGTATATGACATTGATGCCCTATTGTAACGCATAACGTGTGCGTAAAAAATTTCTTTTATATGATATATATTCTTAGATACGTTCAATGTAATATATTATACAAAACTAAAATGGAATTTTTGGAAAAGCAGATTCAAAGGGTTCAATATATTAGGAAAAAGGTGGATTCCCACATTAATAAAGAAAATGAAAAACGGAGAGAACCTCACCTCAGTAGCTATATATGGCATCTCGGACACATCCTCTTAGCCCCAAACCAAACAAATAACAAACAACCCATTAAGAGAATCCCTTTGTTTGCCATGGCATCCATGCAGCGTTACAGAGAAGAAACCTGCGATACCAAATGCTATGACAACTCCTTTGGCCAAAAGGTCTCTGATGGAATGATCTTCAACAAAAATCACCACCGCGCCAGCAACCACGGCGGCCACTACGACGGCCAAAGCAATGGTCACCACCACCGCTCTGACCACCAGGCCATGAAAGAAACCGAAACATACTATAGCCAAACTCAGGCCTACTATCCTGACCAGTACGCTATGGGAAAGACTCAGAGCACTCACTGCATGAGCCAGTCCGGTTATGGCAGCTCCGGCCACCATGCGATGAGGATGGGCTACAGCCACGACCGCCCCATGGGGCAGCAAATGGCTCATGGCATGGTCAGTGGCGGCTGCCATGAGAAGAAGATGATGAACAGCTGTGAGTTCAAGAAGAAGAGTTACCTCAGCAAGAAACGCAGAGATGGCAACAGGAGCTGCAGTGAGAGTGAGAGTGAAAGCGACTGTGATTAAATGCAATGGAAGAAATAAATAAGGCATTGTGGCTCTTAAGGTATATCCCGTAAGGATGCCTTGTTACCAAAGTTGTACCATCTATATGCAATGTGTTACGCTAATTATTAGTCATATCATATATGATGATGGCAAGCTTAAAGCAAATGATAATAAAGTTTTTCTTTTTCTTTTTTTCTTGGGTGAAAAACGGTTTGCTTTTTGTGTGTGTGTGTGTGTGTTGGTAGTTTATGTTACAATAGCAGATGAAATTTCAAAAATCTCAAGTCTTACATTAATCAGAAAACTCACTTTTAAAAAGTATACAAAGGACAACTCTTTCATTAGTAATCAATAGTACTAATCGGATAAAATGACCTAATATGTGCTCACCACTGATATCAATATGATCATTAGACCATAATTAAAATGTTTTCTTGGGCACTTTTGTGACTAGAGTCAAAGGTTACTTATGGGTTCTTGGACACTTGGATTTAAATCGGTGGACAAGATTTGGAAGAGATGTCAATTCTGTAACTCTTTGAATAGTTGTAATTATCAGACCATAATTAAAATGTCCTGTGTTATGTTATTCGCTTCATATATTTCTCTATCATTTTAACTTTATTTTCATAACATCGATAAAATACTCTATTATTATAATCAATTTAACCTAATGATTCAGGTCTAATAGATTGTGAATTCAATTTAAATTTGAAAAAATTAACTTGAATTGAATTTGAATTGAGATAAAAAGAAAAAAGAAATCAAAACAAGTTGAGTTTGAATTCATCGAAACTGGCTTAACTCAACTAATTCATTGTAAATCCTATTCTTAGTTGTCAACTTAGACTTGCTTTATTGCCTTTAAATGTATAGCTAATAATTGATTAGTTAATAAAATTTTATTTAATGTTAGATATTTATCTAAATGGCTTAATGATTGCCTCCTTACTAATCAATAAAATCATATTTAATGTTAAAAAATTTTCAGGTTCATCCATATTATTTACATAACTAAAATTAATAAGTTATATATATTATATGATATATTTTACTTCTATTATTATATATTTAATATAACTTAAAATTTTAATTTAAGTAAATTATATAACTATATATTTTATTTTAAATAAATTAAAATTTAATTTAATTGATTTACTTGATTTTATATGTATTTTTAACTCTTATCACCTTATGGCTTAGCTACTATTTTTCCTTTTTTTCTAATCTATTCCTTTGCATTTTTTTTTCATATTTACTCATATTATTTATACTTTATGCACTAATATTACTAAGAAGTATAGATATCAAATGAATAATTTAATTTTATCATAATATTGTTTTAAAGAAGTTAAAGATTTAATTTAATTGAATTACTTAATTACATATTTTATTTTTAACTCTTATTACTTTATGTTTTTTGACATTTTTCTTCTTTCTATTTACTTTGTTGTATATTTTTCATTTTTTATATTGATTCTTACTTTTATAGTTTAAATACTAATATCATTGAGTATTATAAATTTAACATAATATAAATTATTTTTATTGTAAATATGTTAAAGTTTTAATATAAAAAGTATAATTAAATTAATTAATTACTTTCCTATTTTTAATACAATATTTAAATATTATTTACTTAAAAATTTTCAATATTTTCTTGATATGAATTTTCAATTGTTATATTTTAAAATAAATATACATCATTTCAGATTTTATCATGATTTTTCAGTTCACACATTATTTCACTTTCTTTCATTTATTCCATTACATATTTTTCTTTTTTCTTTTCATTGTCCACTCTTGTTATTTATATATAAAATGGCAATTTCACTAAATAATATAAGTATGATATAATATATATTTTTATTTTAATTATAAATAATTTTTAATTGAATTAAAATTTTAATTTAATTGAGTTACTTAATTATATTTTCAATTGTTAACTCTTAATACATTAGAACTTTCGAAGTATTTTTCTTTTATTTATTTGCTTCATTGCAAATTTTTTTCTCACTTCTTGTTCACTCTAATTATTTATAATTGGAATGCTAATAACTTTAACTAGCATAAATATAAAAATAATTTTTTAATTTCTCTCATAAAAAATTGTAAATAAGTTAAAACTTCAATCTAAAAAGTCTTAAATCAATCAATTAATTATATATTCTATTTTTAATATAAATATTTAAAAATTAGAAAAAAAATTATTTATTTAAATGTTGTCAATATTTTCTTGATATAAATTTTTAAGTGCTATATTTTAAAATAAATATATATCAACTTGGATTTTATTTTAGTTTTACATTTCATGCACTATATCATTTTTTTATCTATTTCATTGCACTTTTTTTATTTACTTATGTTATTTATTTAGAAGTCAATATCACTAAATAATATAGATATAATACAAAATATTTTATTTTTATCATAAAAATATATTAATTTAGCTAAAGACATAATTTAATTGAATTATGTAATTATATATATTATTTTTAACTCTTATTACTTTCTTATTTATGTACTATTTCTCTTTTATATTTGTTTAATTACATATTTTTCTTTTTCTTGTCCACTTATGTTGTTTACAACTTAAATGCTAATATAATTAAGTAGTAAATAAATAATATGATATATTTTTATTTTTATACAAAAATACCATTATTATATTAAAAATTTAAGATAGAAAATATTAATTAAATTTATTATATGTTCTATTTTGATATAAATATTTCAAAATTAAAATTTATTTATTTAAAATTTATTACTATTTTCTTGATATCAATTTTTAAGAACTATATTTTAAATTAAATATATAAAAACAAGTTTTTCTATTAGCAAATATTTCTTCTATTAAATATGGCTAAGATGACTTCAATTTTTGTTCATTTTTCATTTGAACATTTTATTATATTTTAAAATTTAATTCAAAACTTAATATTTATTGATATAGATAAATCTTTAATTTAGTCAACTTACAATTCGCATACGATAGGTATTTACAATGTAATTAAATGTAAATTCAAGTTATATGACCAATGGCATTTGGGTAAAGCTGTGAAACAAATGGATTGAATAGGCCCATAAATTGATTTGCATATACTAGCCATTAAAATGGCCAAGTTGAGCTTATCTATCCTTTTTATAAACCTACAATATAAAAGTTTTAGTCCTTGTGGGCTGACCCACTGGCCTTTTTTTTTATTTTAAGTTTTTTTTAATTTTTAACTTTTAAATAATTAAAAAATTTTAAATCCTTTCAAAGCATCACATATCTATATATAAATAAGTTATAATATATTTTAAATTTATATATAACTTAAAAGATATTATATATATAAACTATAAATTATGAAATATCCACAAAATAAAAATATTATCTATAAATTATTCATAATACAATCCTATATAATTAAAATAAAAAATAAAAATATAATTTTATATGGATTGAAAATTTGTGACAATGATAATTACAAATCTATCTTTCAACACCACCATATCCATATTTTATATATAGTACCTTTTATTATTCTATCAAGCTAACTTTTACTCTCTCCAATCCAAACTAACTTTTACTTTCTTTGACCCATACTGAATTAGGTATTGGCGTATTTTTTTTGTTTATTTAGTATGTCTTCTACCAATGACCTAAATCATCAAGAGTTTATTATTGGCATTATCTATGACTTATCTAGCCACAGATTCTTAATACAATATTGGATTGCAAATTCCAAGAACAGATCCACAAAGTTTTTTAAATTCTTTGATAGTTGCAATCAGAAGAAAAGATTTTCTTAGCTAGAAAACTAGATTTTGCCAATAAAATGATTCAACTAATGTTTTTTTTTTTCACAAAATAAAAGTGTTATCCATAAATTATTCATAATATAATCCTATATAACTAAAAATGAAAAATGAAAGCATAATTTTGTATGGATTGAAAATTTGTGACAATGATAATTACAAATCTATCTTTCAATGCCACTATATCCACATTTTATATAGTACCTTTTATTCTCACCAACCCAAGCTAACTTTTACTTTCTTTAAACCATACCAAATTAGGTATTGAAGTATTTTTTTTCTTTATTTTGTAGGTCTTCCATCAATAACCCAAATCATTAGGAGTTTATTATTGGCATTTTCTATGACTTATCCAACCACAAATTCTTAATACAATATTGGATCATAGATTCTAAGAATGGATCTACAAAGTTTTTTTAAATTCTTTGATAATTGCAATCAGAAGAAAAGATTTTCTTGGCTAGAAAACTAGATTTTGCCCATAAAGTGATTCAACTAAGGCTTTTTTTTTAGAAAATAAAAATATTATCTATAAATTATTCATAATACAATCCTACATAACTAAAAATGAAAAATGAGAAATGAAAATGTAATTTTGTATGGATTGAAAATTTGTGACAATGATAATTACAAATCTATCTTTCAACACCACCATATCCAAAATTTATATATAGTACCTTTTATTACTCTAACAAACTTACTTTTACTTTCTTTGGCCCATACTGAATTAGGTATTGGAGTATTTTTGTTTTTTATTTTGTAGGTCTTCCACCAATGACCCAAATCATTAAGAGTTTATTATCGGCATTATTTATGACTTATCCAGCCATAAATTCTTAAGACAATATTGGATCATAGATTCTAAGAATGTATCCACAAAGTTTTGTAAATTCTATGATAATTGCAATAAGAAGAAAAGATTTTCTTGGCTAAAAAACAAGATTTTACTAATAAAATGATTCAGTTGGTGGTTTTTTTCTCTAGATCCTTAATGTTTTCATCTATGGTTTCTCTAGGAACATCACCATTTTCAATCCAAGGTCATTCATGAATGGTTTTACTAGATTATCTACAAATTGAAATCTACCCATCATGACTTCATTGACAAATTGTTTTCTCAACAATCAATAATATCTCAAAAACTTTAAAGGCGTGATTTTCTTTAATATATATTATTGAAGATGGTAGAATTAAGCTATTAAATACTTAGTGATTCATACTTCAGTATTAAAGCATGGAAGGTGAAATCATCATGATATTAAAGGTGATAGGTTTTTTATTAAATATGTCATGTGATTACAAGGATTGAAAAGCTAGGACATAATTTTTTCAAAAATTATTAGTGTTAAGGCTACTATTTTCTTAACCCATGATATTAAATATGATTGTACCCGGTGCTCACTTAGAAAATTTGTTTCAATTACTATTGTCTTAATCTCTCCACTATTTGACCTAAGCCACATAATGTGTTTGAAAAGAAGTTCAACTGAAACATCTACTATATGATAAATCAAAATTTACATCAAAGTACACATTTGTCATCATACAATAATGTTGGAGATTTAGGTGGAGAGCCTAGGTTTAGGTTAGTAGTGTAACCGCTAAAACCATCTTAGTTCTAATGTGGGAAAAAAGCCTAAGCTTATTAGGATCCTTAAGTTTGCAATTGCACAATATACAATGAAAGATAACTAGATTCGGGAAATCTTGATGAATATAGTGTTGGGTTGAAAAAAATCCAATGCAATGCACTCTTTAGCTTCTCTGCACATCTATTTCATTGCTCCTTGTTTATATTTATATAATGACTGTAAGTGGTAAATCTTTGGGTTGCTACTATCACCCTTTTATGCACAATTGTCAAAGAATTGATAACAAAGCATAAATCCATCAACATTCAAATGTAAATTTTTAGGACAACTCCTAAAAGGTATTAATTCAAAATCAAGATCTAAATTAATTGATTTTGTTTTAAAATCACATTTAAAATTTTCAAAATATATCATGATTATATATTTTATTTTTAACATAAGATTACATTACAAAACTTTTTTATATATAGAAATAATGTTTCCATTAAGTGATGTGAAATCATATTAAAAATGACTACTTTATTTTCAAGTGAAATTATGTTTAAAAATTTTCTTTTTTTATGTGATATCATGTTTGAAATTATTTCAAATAACATGATTCTTTGTTTTTTTTAAGATTATAATGTGGTTCTTTCATTAGGTTTAAAACAATTACCTTTGTTTTTACATCATATCACATTTGAAATTATTTCAAATAACATGATTCTTTCTTTTTTGAAAAAGTACAATATGATTCTTTTATTATGTTTAAAAAAATTACTTTTGTTTCACATAATATTACATTTGAAACTATTTCAAATAACATGATTCTTCCCTTTCTAAAAGATTATGTTTAAAATATATACTTCCTTTTTTTTCACATCATAGATGATTTTAAGCATATTCTTGTTATGATTTTTAACAAACTTATCATAACTACCTTGTTATATAATTACCATATACTCACAAGAAAAATATTATCACATTTTATTTCCTATATTATAGTTCAAAAGTTTTGTATAAATTTTTCAAGGACTGAACTAGAATATGATAAGTACTTATAATTTCGATATCTAGCTGTAAATCTTTGTTAATAATATTTATATATCTTGGTAGCATATCTAACATAACTATTTATGACACAAAAAAATAAATATTATTATTAATTATTTTTATTAATTACTTTTAAACTTGACTAGGGTTTATAAAAAGTGCTTAGCAACATCTAAAAAAGAAAAAAGATACTCCTCCAAATATTATCTTCTACATATTCATGTTATTTAACTCACTATTAAAAACATTAATTCAAGCAAACTTTAAACTAATCCACTATTCTCTTTTTATAGAGTTTCAACTACCACACATAAGCCTATATAAAAAAAAGGTAAAGCCCATACAATAAGTATTATCCTGCTTTCAAATTATATATTAATTTAAACTTATTTTGAAAGATTCTTAACTTTGCCATCAAAGTATACAAGATCTTTTAGTGATAACCAATCAATTAAGTTAAAGTAAAAAAATTAAATAGAAAATAATATTTTAAGAATCCAATATATGAGTTACAAACTTATAATATGAAACCCTAGAAGTAAATCCTTTCACATTTAAAGCCCAATCGAAACTCCCTTAGAAATGAAGTTAATAATTCAATAAAGCTTAAGTGGAACTCCCCTAATAATCAAATTAGTCCATCAATACTATAAGCCTAAACAGAACTCCTTCAACACCTAAAACTTGAGTGGAACTCCTTCAGCAATAGAATAAATAACTTAATAAAGCTCAGGAGGAACTCCCTCAACATTTAAGTTGACTCGTCAAATATCAAAGGTCCAATGAATTCTTCTAGAACTAAGCTTGAATGAAAATCCTTCGACATCTGAACCGATCATTTGAATTTCAACTTGAAAAAAGCCTATTGGAGGCCAACAATAATCAATAAATATAAAGCAAGGCTTGCCAAAAACCAAGATCATCTAAATGAAAATTTGAGGTAAACTCCGTAATTAGACATTTGTTCACATGTTTTATGGGATCTAAGCCACATATTATCACATTAACTTAGTATTATTTCAGTATATTTAGTAAATGAATTTAGGTATACACTTTGAACATGAACTTTAACACAAACACCATTCTCACTCAATATTTTGTGCTTTATATTTCTCTCCCATGACAAATAATAACCTTACTGATAGATGCTTCTTTAAAACATGACCTTTGGTTCTTTGTTTCTCTTTTCTATAGGTATTAAAATCTTTTCTTCAAAACACTAGGATGGAAGCGGGCAAGTGACATTGATAATTACAAGTTTACCTTCCAACATTAAATTCACAATTTTATATAATGCTTCTTATTACTCTACCAAGCTAACTTTTACTTTTTTTCGACTCATTTACTTAGGCATCAAAGTGCTTTTTCCTTATTTTCCAAGTCTCCTGCCAAAGATCCAAATCATTCAGGTTTTATTAATTTGATTCTGTATAAAAAGTTATAATTTTATATAGAATCAAATTAATACAACCTTGATGATTTGGGTCTTTGGTGGGAGACTTGCAAACAAGAAAAAAAAATACTTAGATGCCTAAGTAGGGGTGAACTTTTCTAGGTAACACAATGGTGCTCGCCCATTCGAACTCGATTACATGCCACATGAGGTTAGGTTTTAGCTTAATACTAAGCAATTTGATTGAAAATATCAGGTCAAAAATAAATTTAATTGGTTTTGAATGGGGCTTTGTTATCTATCTTAACTTATAGCTTGATCGAAATGACCTCAAATGACGCCCTTTTTTTCTCCTTCCATTTAGTCTTGTGCAGCTTGGTTAGCTTATTCCCAACATATTTGTCATTCTCTTTAAAAGCAATGGCAATGTTTGAAGCATCAACAAAGTTAACAAATCCATAACCTTTTATTTTCCCACTATGTTTATCTCTTACACCTCTTGCTAAGATAAAAGAAGGAAATCTTAAAAATGCTTTTGATAGAATGTCATCATTTACCTTATTACTAGGATCATAACAAAACAACCAATGATCAATATCCGACCACTTTGCTAGAGAAAGGTATAGGAAAGTAAGAGGCATCAAAATAGATAAATTATAAGGAAGCAAATGTAAGAATAAAGGAAGACATATTGGCTATGAATTCTTCAAAGTTAGTGCTTTAAATTGAATTCATAAAGGGTTTCAAAAAGCTTGGAATTAAGATTTAAAAACTAAAATTGTAAAACTTGGAACTATAAGGTTTAAAAGAAAAAGGAAAGTAAGATCCTTGAATTAAAAATTAGATATAATGTTTCCTTTGACAAGTCGGTGCACTTGTCGAGCCTTTTAAGATTGAGTTTGAGGCTTTAAGTCACTAAGAAGGATGTTCTTGTGTAATGCAACTTGAATAAACAAAATAACAATATTTTCCCTTGAGTTAAGATGTAATGTTTTGTACATTTTTTTCTTTTGATGGGCTTTATATATTTAGTTGGCATCACTTTTGTCTAGCCTATAGAGGTTTTTGAGGTTATTAAGCCTATTTCATGCTGCTTAACATTCTTGTTTAGCTTATTAGTTGTTTGAAATTTTTAAATCGTCGATAACTATCCAAACCCATTTTTAACCGATAATGTTAGTTTAAGGCAAGTGGCAGCTATAAATTGATCAATTTCAAGTGAGTACTTGTTGGCGTCAGTTAGTGATGGTTGGATAGAAAAAGGCTGTTAATCGAATTTAATCACACGGTGGCCACTCTTATGTCTAAGTCAATATGGGTCAAAGAAAGTAAAAGTTAGCTTGAGAAGGTAATAAAAAGTTCTATATATAGGTATATATAGGTCGATTTGGCCATGGATTAGCTTATACAAGCCATAAGCTTTGCAAGTAAGGCCAAATTTGACTCACATTTATACATGTTGATTTATAGACTTAGATCAATTTCAGTAACTCTATATCTAAGGTATGTAAAAGCATTTTATCTTAAACAAATGGATCAATTCAATGTAGTAATTAGAAGATGGTTTAAATTAATTAGTTTTTAAAATAAAATATACCTAGTTTAAAATAATTTAAAAAAATAAATAAGATTGATTTTTACGAATGTAATCTTCCTAATCCGATAATAATTGAAATTAACCAAAAATTAATCATTTATATTTAGATTTTGATCCTTTAATTTTTCTTCTATTTATTTTTTTGTTATTTTCATAAAGATAAAAATATAAATTTTACTTTAGTACTTATTGCTTTTTATATTAGGATCCATAGTTTCAAACAAAAAAAAAAAGTATGCCTATTTCTTTCCACAATTCATCCAATGCATTTTCTAAGAAATGCACCATAGCCAAATCTTTTATATTCTAATTTTTCTTGATTTACTTATATAACTTCCTATCTATTTTAAGGAAAAAGTTCATATATATGCACTTTTTATACAATTTTATCTTATAGAAAATAAAATAAATAAATAAATAAATTTTATATGTAATTTATCATTTTTTTAAATTTACAAAATTCAGATAAAAATTCCTTTAATACTTACATAAAAATTATTTCAAGTTGATATGAAAGAAATATTAAATAAAAATAACCTTATAAAATTAAGAAATTGAGAAAATTCAAATAAGAAGATTAAAACTGCACTAATTAAATAATTTAAGGATAAAAAATATATTATTTTAAATTAAAAAGATTAAAATTGTATAATTTACATTTTAAAGGATCAAAATTATATTTAAATCTTTATTTTTTTCTACTTTATTAGTATTTCTTAGCAAAATAGTTGTTTGAAAGTATTTTATTTTTAATTTTTTTCAAAATACAAATGAAAAACAAAATAGCTAAACTATAACATTAGACTATTGCATTTCCTCCTATAAAAGGTAATAGAACTTATGGGGAACCAAAGTGAAATCTTCATTCACCCTAGTGGCTCTCAGAGGCATTTTAGCAAGATTATCAAACAACATAATTTTGCTCTCTCTATATATCTGCACTAAGTGAACTTCTTAATCCATGGCTAATGCTTCTACAATCTCCATGACTAATCTATAGCACAACTGGTTCCTATAATAACCATACTTTAATAACTTTATAGCTTTACCATGGTCAGTCTCTGCTATTAAGCATCTAACCTTTAGGTTCCAAGCCCTTTGTAATCTTAATAACATAACATGAAGTTTAGCCATCAGCCTACTACTAGCTCTTTCTTTAACTGTAAAACCACTACCTTCATAATCTTTAATTAATCCTTCCTATGCTAAAAAGTCGCCTCCTATTATACTAGCACCATTAGTGTTTAAGTACAGCCACCTTTAGTCTAGTTTTCTCCATCTTCTTTTTCTTGCACTCTATTCTTAACAAGCCTTGCCCTATAAATCATCTAAAAGCTAGTTCTAAATTCAACAACTCTTTTCTAAATATCATAGGTTAGGTTCTTATTAAGGGGTGAGTCTCCAAACATTGTTTGGTTTTTATGGAACTAAATAAATTAGTAAGTGAAACTAAACATAACTTTCTAATCCCCTAGTTAATTATTTGAAAGGTCATTTTGTAGGTAAAAAATGCACTAGTTTATTATTGATAACCTATAAAAAAATTTATAATAAAGGGTGTACTAGTTGCCTCCAATTGTTGAGAATGATAAGATAAGTTAGAACTCTTGGCTATTCTTTTCTTATGCCCCTCCACAAGTTAAAAACTCCTCCATTTCTTGAACTACTAAAATTAGGCCATCTAAACAACCATATTTGCTTCTAATATTCTTGACCTAAACAGATTCTTTTCTTGAATTAAATTGAAAACTATCTTTATTAATAACGTTTCATTATTAAGTTACATTCTCCTTAGAGCTAAGCCTCTATCCATTTTTTCTGTGCATATTTGTTCCCACTTTGCTAAATAAGGTTTTCTACCACTTATATGATCACTTAATTGGAAATTATGAGTCAAGTGATTTATCTATTTACCAACAGCATAAGGTAACAAGGTAGTGTGTATGGAATACATTGGGATACTCACAAGAATAGCCTCTAACAATGTAGGTTTCCTAGTAAATGACAAAGTTTTGGCACTCTAAGAAGAAATTCTTTTTGAACTTTTTTTATCACCTCATTATATAAGGTCTTAGATACCTTTTGATGATGAAAGGGCACCCTAAGATATCTTACAAGGTCAAATATGAGCTAGTATCCTAGCTTTTCATTCAATTGTTAGGCTTAGTTATGATTTACATTATGAGAGAAACAAGCCAGAGTTTTCTAGTTACTTACTTTCTAGCCTGAAGCATGATAAAATATATCAATACACCATTTTACTATATTCACTAGTTCAAAAAAAGCTTTAAAGAATAAAATTAAATTGAATAGGTGAGATATATTATGTACTGCCTACTTAAATTCATTGGTTTCCAATCCTTAGTATGTACTGCATAGTTAATACAATGAAATAATCTTTCAATGCACATCACAAAAAGATATAGAGATAGAAGGTCTCCTTGTCTAACTCCTCTCATATGAGACAAGGAATTTGTAGGTTTTCTATTCCATAGAACTTTCATTAAACATTATGAGGCATATGCTAATATAAGTTTAACAATGTTATTCAAGATCTAAACCTTTTTCAATGTATATTCCAAAAAATTCCTATCAATTCTATCATATGCCTTTTCTAAGTTAAGCTTGATATCCATCCATTCTTTTAAACTTTTCTTTTTCTTTGTTAAGTGGATAATTTCTTAGGTCACAATTATATTATTAGAGCTTTGCCTTCAGAGGATAAAACTACTTTAAGTCAAAGCTATTAGATACCCTAAATGCTATTTTAATCTATTAGTAATGATCTTCATGATGATTATAAAGATCACATTGCATAAGCTTATAGGTCAAACTTGCTTGATTGAATCTAGGTTATTAACTTTTATAATTAACACCAAAAATGTCTTATTAACATTTCAAATCAATTGGAGGTTCTCAAAGATATTAAATATGATCTTACTAACTAACTTCTCCATAATGTCCTATTTATAGCATAAATTTTATAAGGTCTTAGTGCTTTTAAAGAAGCCATATTGAATAACATAAATTTTATCTCTTCCATTGAAATTGGGGTTCCAATATTCCACATTACTAATGTGGATAGTTTTAGAAAATAATTCTATAAGGGAGATCCATTAAAACTATAACCATCTTTGGAATAAAGCTTCTAGAAATAAAATAAGGCAATCTCTCTAAGTTACTATTTCTTTTTTATTCATTCTTTATTTTCAAACTTTAATTTTTTAATGTTTTTTCTCCATTGTCTATTCACTACTGAAGCATGAAAATATTTTGTATTTTTGTCTTTAAATGTAAGCCATTTGCTCCTAGCTTTCTAAAATGATGCAACTTCCTCTTGAAAAAGCAATTTTTCATACTCACTCTATAATTGTCTTTGGAGAATTTCAAGTTAATGATTTAAACCTTGAGATAATTTTTTATGAATGCCTCCAATATAAGCTATTAGCTTTCTTTTCTAGTACCTCAATGTCAAAAGAAATTTTTTATTCCATTCTATCACCTTTTTTTTGAAAAATCTAAAAAAGCTTCAATCTAAACTTTATCATTTTTCTAACAATCTCAAACTATTAGTAGGAATGAATCATAACAAGGTACAAGAAAATCTAAATTGAGTATTCTACTTACTGTACTTCCTTTTAGTTAAAGTAAGAGTGATTTATCATCTGACTAAATAGAGGTAAATAGATCACAGAAGCCATCTGGAAAAATGCAGTCCATTGCAAATTACATAAACTTTGGTCAACCTCTCATTAACTCTACCTTTTTCTTATGAAAATTTTGAACTTTTAAATCCTAAATCAATTAGGCCACATTGAGAAATATACTTATTAAGTTGCATCATGGCTTTCTAATTTAGTTGACCATCCTTTATTCTTCATCTGAACTAGTATATACATTAAAATCATCTATTACATTCCATGGCTCTACTACTATGGATGCTAAAACTTTCAATTTGTCCCATAAACTAATATGTTCATGTGGATGAAAGCTTGTATACACAAAGGTCATAAAAGCTACAAAATTACCTTCTCTTGTACTAATATGGTAGTGGATAAATTGATTAAAGAGCTCTTAAACAGATATTATCACATTCTCTGGATTCCATATCACTTATATGCCTTTTGAATATCCATGAGAATTAACTCTAACTAAAGCTACAAAACCTATCTTTTTTATTCTTCTCATTGCCTTTTCACCACTAACTCTTGGTTTTAAAATGACCACTAATTAAAAATCATGCTTTCAAATCATCTTTCTTACCAATACCTCCTTATTAACTACCTTATTAGAATATTATCTAGCGGTTTCTCCTTTGTACTTGGATCCACTAGTTTATTGCAATCCTTATCATTACTAAAGACAGAATTATGTGATGCATTAGTTCCCACATTAGTATCTTAAGAAAGTTGATGTTGACCTTGCTTAGGTTTTAAGAACATCTCCTTCTTATTTGCATACTTGGTAGGTGTTGGACTCACATGAGACATGTTAGCTTGAGAAAACATGAGATATGTTAGCTTGAGAAATCTCACTTTTGTTTTGTTATGCAACCTTAAGCAAAACATAATTATGTACCATCCTCTCTTTAGGTTCACCTTGAGTACTAGTTATCTCTGGTTTTTTGGATAATATATTCATACCCTTCCTCTTCAAAGAACCCTTGGCCTATTTTCCTCGTGCCATCTGGTTATGTATTACCACTTTCTATCGCACCTCCTTATCTTCCACTCCTAAAGTTTCTCCAAGTTCATTAATATGTTGGACTCTATAGAGTTATTTTCTTTCATTATCATCTTATTATTCATCATGTTAGCATTCTCCATAATATACTATAGTCCGATTAGTGCTTCAAAATGAGACCTATTCTACTATTCAGTATCTGTCTCTTTTCTATGAGTGAGAGCCTTTTCTTATCTACACTATTCTTATTCATGAACATAGGATCTATAATTCTTTTTCATTTTCTAACTTTTTGAACAATCATCTAGAGTCCAAAATTCTTATTTCTTACCTTAGCTTTTCTAGCCACTTCCTTTCTACCTCTCTATATATCTTTTTTTTTTCTCTTTTTGCATGCCCTTTACATCTTTCCTTGTTACTTATGGATAATTCTCCTTGTCATGCCCATATTTACCACATTGAAAGCAAATAGAATGAAGCCCCTTATATTCCATATTGTATATTCTATCTAATAAATGAAATTCAAAGAAAATCTCTTTTGTAAATTAATTTCCATGCAAATTCTACCAAATTTGGTTCTCTTAATTAGATCACCATGTCTACTTTCCTTCCTCCAAAGAGTATTTATGTCAACCTTAATAGGGCAACTAATTCTATTTCTAAGCCTCTATAAAGAGTTTTGGTTATAGAATTTAATAGGAAGCCCAAGTATTCAAGCCTATACCACAATCTTTCAAAAGTCATCCTAGTACGAATTGAAATTCTCCCTCTATTGATAAATGATTAGATAATGGTTTATAATCATTTATAACCCTACATAAAGAACATAATTATAGTCCTTTGTATTACCAAATCGAATAAGATAGTAATCATTGTCCATGTCAATAAAATTAAAGGCACCTTGTAATGCCCATATTTTCTATAATCGCATTTAAATAAACTGCATTCCTAATCTCTTCCCTAAGAGTTTTACTATTAGAGACATCTTCTATGGTTTGCCTAGTTCCTTTCGTTTCTCTTTTAATAAGTGAATAATTGGGCAAGTAGGATCTTCAATCTCTTTTGCATCATTAAACTTAGAACTTAAGTCCTACTCATTCTCTTCCACTAATTTGTCATTAAGCATACAGGAATCTCCTAACTCCTAATCTAAATCTCCTTCTTCATTAAATCCTAAAAGTTTGTCTTTATAGGAAATAATTTGATGTTCCTATCTACTTATCTTGACATTTCGTGCTCCTAATTTATATTTTTGGAGTCAACCTGCCTAATTACCATTCCCACTTCCCTATTAGGATTCCTATTCTCTTTCCTCATGTTCATCTCTTCATCAAATGTTCATTCATCTAATTGCTCCTTAACCATTTCAAGGCACTTAACTTTTTTTCATACTATGAGCTAACAAGTCCTATTCCTTAGCAGATTTCTCATGCATAGTTTTTCCTACCATGAATGTAGGAACCTTGGTGGCAACTTTAACACAAAAACCTTAAGATTATCTATCTTGATTTTATTTTTAATTTTTAATGAAATGAGTATGATCCAACCATATGATCATCTAAATTTTACAAAATTAAAGAAATATAAAAAAGATTTTTTAATGCTAAGATTTGCCTAATTAGTATTTTTTTTTTCTTATTTTGTTAAGTTCTCAACACATGGCCCATCAAAACCAATAAATGGCTTCAGAATCTCCCCAACAACCTCCAAATTATTCTATCTTGCTCCAATAGCAAGATAGCAAGATAGAATTACTTAATTTCATATATGAAAGAGAAATTCATGAAAATTTATGTATTTTTACTTTTTAAATTGTATTTATCTCTTTTTTCTTTGAATAAATACAAAAAAAAACTCTTACTACAAGGATAAGATATAATTCTCCTAATGTCCAATATGTTTATAAATAGAAAATAATTATAATGTACTTGTACATATATATTACTACAATGATAAGATATAATTCTCCCAATGTCCAATATGTTTATAAATAGAAAATGATTATAGTGCACCACTAATACAGTGATATACATATATACTATCAAATTTGATTATTAATTTATTATATAATATCTTAAATTTAATTTTAAAAAAATAATTTTAATATACAATAAAATTTAATAATATATTAATACATCTATAAATTAATAATATACTATAATCTCTCTCCCTCTCTCTTCCAATTAATTAGCAGGAAAGGGCCTAGAAGTAAACGTGAGAGAGACAGAGAGAGAGAATGGGGTGTCTGGAAAGGAAACAAATGCATGGTTAATTATGAATGTGGATTCTCCTTTTCTTCTTTGCACATTTATAAGATTTTTCAAAATTATCCTAATTGAAATAATATAAAACAAGAAACAGTAGGAGTGTTAAAAGATAATAAAAAATTAAGAGTAAGAAAAAAAAAGGAAATTACTGTTATATGCAATAACTTATTTTATATGTAAAGAAAAAAAAAAAGGAAATTACTGTTATACGCTAACCATCATCAAAATTGTAAGTTTGAATTGCCTCCATTTTTATAATTAGAAGCAACAAGAGTTCTATGAGAACCTTTATCAAACATCTTCTCCGCAAGTCAATATTTCAACAAATTACCAGTTTTTACTTTATTAATATTAGCTAACAATGTTACTATTTCAAACCCGTCTATATTCTCCAACTTGGAACAATCTCCCAGAATGTGAAACCATAAATCAGCACTATCACGAGAGGCGATAACAGGATTCACAGGGAGTCAGAGAAAGTGAGTGAGCGCGAAGAGGTAGGAAGTGAAAAGTACGAACTTATATTTTTTGGACCATTGTCCTCATGGTTTGCAAAAGCAATACACTCCCATTCCAAAGGTTTCTTCTACCGCAAAGATTGCAACTTTACAGTTCTTGTAATACTCAGCACTTTGTCTCTCCAATTCTCGTCCAAATGATTTTTCTTTTTTGCTTGAATCAACGGTTTGAACGGACATAACTCATCCCTATCAATGAAATCTATAATTTCGAACAGAGAGGAAAGAAAAAGGGATTTTGAGGGCTTCCGAGAGACAAAGGAGAATAGCCTGGAATCGTCACTAGCAGCTCCTAGTGATCAAGAGTTATCAATTCAATGGCCAGAGAAAGTGCCACCCAGGTACGTAAGAGATTACTTGGATGACATCATTACCGTCCATCATAATGACCATCCAACTCTTCGCGTTCCTTTGATTGATTTGGCCAGGTTGGACAATGCAGAGACACAAGAACAAAGTTTTACCTTGCTTGCAAGGATTAAGGTGTTTTTACAGGTACTTGAAAAATAATTTTTTGTTTTTAAATCTGAAGGCAATTCTTCGAGTAGTGATTTTGTAAAAGTTCCTTGCTCTTTTGGCACTTCCATGATGATTTATATTTGTTCATGTTCTTCCACTAGATTATTGATACGCGTTTTTCTCAAGAAATAACATTATAGAAATCAATAAACAGCCATTAAGATTTAAGCCTAAATAAATAATAACTTAATCTGGGATTACGGGTGATCTATAATTGAAGCATATTTAGCTACTTTATTTTATGGAAATCATCATGATTTGTCTTTTGCTATGCAACCGAATAACTATTGTAATCTGGCTATTTTTCTTTTCTGATAGGACCCAAATAATTATTAGAAAGAAAACTAGAAGTGTAAATGACTTTTATAGCCCTTTTCTACACCTGCATCAACAAGATGAGCTAAAAAGAGAAGGACAAGGTGGTACAGAAACATCAACAACTCCTTCCAGGATCTGTGTGACTTTCTTCATAGAAGGCTTCGATGCTGGATCCTCTTGTATGCACCACAGTGCCATCATCACTATCCTTTGCAACCTCTTCATGTTATTTCTTACTCCCTCATCATCCTCCACCATCATATTTAATCTTCTGCTTTTATAACAATCATAAACCCAGTCAGCTAATATCACTTCCTCTTCATTGTCTCTTTCCATGTCTAGGCCTTTCTTACAAAATACAATTTCTAATAACATCGCTCCATATCTCTACACATCAACTTTTTCGCTATGATTGGTGTATTCCTGAACCATTTTGGTGCAACATATCCTCTTGTCCCTCTGATCAAAGTTTGTGTTCTTGTTTGATCATTCAAAAGAAGCCTTGTCAGCCCGAAATCTGAGGCTCCTGCTGTAAATAAATCATCCAAGAGGATAGTCTGTGGCTTGATGTCACAATGGATGATCTGTGTGCTGCATTCTTAATGTAAGTACATGATTCCTCTTGCAATCTTTGATGCTATTTGGATCCTTTTGTTCCAATCAGGCCTTGAGATTCCGAAGGGAAATCCGACTAATGTTCCATCATTGATGAATTGATACACCATGAGTTTGTTTGGCCCTTCATCACAATACTCTAACAACTTGACCAAGTTCTTGTGATGTGTCTTGGCTATTGTGCTTACTTCTTTTTTGAATTCCTTCTCTTCTCCTTGTTGTATTTTCTCCAATTTCTTCACTGCAATGTACTTTTTTGAGCTTGACACCCCCTTGTAGATTGGGCCAAAAGCACCTCTTCATAGTTCATCTCTGAATCCATCTGTGGCCTTCTGTAGATCTTTGTACGTGAAGGTGCGGACATTTGCGTCCACAATGCTTGATTTGTGCCTCTCTGTTTTTCCCCTTTTTTTTCCCTTTTTTTTTTTTTTTTGGTTATAAGTTGAGGAATATTGATAAGACTGCTGCAACAAGGAGGAGGTTGATAAATACAGAACTTCCTAATAAAAGTGATATTACTAGAACTAGGGTCCGCTGATCTTTCTTCCTTGTGTTCGGATTCTAGGAAAGTGATTCATTGGAGGGAACATCATATATTGGCAATTTATTAGAGCCTTCCCCATAACATCCCAGTCCTACCATCCACTTGACAATGGCAATTTCTTCTTAAGACAAGCCCCTTCCTTTACAACAACACAATTGCAGTCATAAAGGCAAGATTGGCGGCAATCATCTTCATTCAGGTCCATCAATTCTTCAAAGTTTGCAGAAGTAGGCCAGTATGTGTTAGGTAGCTCATGCATCATGTATACATCCTCTAGCTTCAAGTTGCCTAATTCACAATTCAGTGCATGCTCTTGCTTGCAGCCATTATACTCATTATTTGGATCTAATGGTGGAAACCCAGGAATACAATCACAAATAGGCCTTCTATTTGCATCAAGTTTGCAGAAGCTGTTGTAACCACGAGGTCCTCCTCCCAAGTCACCAATCATGTCTCTGCGAATGTCATTAGGCACAGACCAAACAATTATCTAGCTACTGCCTTTTTGATCTTTCAGATGAGCATATAGTGTGAAAATCCCATCAAAATCAAGCATTGCCCGATAGTAATAATCACCTTCTTGAAGTTTTGTTTTGGTTACAATAGGGGCTATCTTTGCCATTTCTTTTATCAACATTCATGTCACCTACCAGTTGAAAACCAGAATCCATCAAATCTATACCATTGGCTGTGTTGTTGCTCAAATAAGGAGATAAGTAAATTCCGTCTCTGGAGCAATTGGAAGAAGGACTACATTTCCATCATCTTGTACGGGGAGTAGGAATTTTCCTTTTGAGTACTTATTAGCTGCCGAAGGTATCTATCCTGCAGTGCATCATTTAGATTCAACATGGATTTTTTTCCTATTTACTTAGGTTATAATAAACATGTTATAATTTAAAAAAAATAATGTATTAAACTTATTCCAATTGAAATTTAATAATCTATTATAATTGAAAATTGAAAATATAATAAATAGAAATTATATATATATATTCTATATAGTTATATCATTATTAATTATAATAAATTAGAAATCTATATATAAATGAATTAAAAATATAAATATATTAAATATTATTAATAATTAAATATTATTATTAATACTAATAATATATTATATATTAATAATACAGAAAAAGAAACTGAATTTACCTAGTAAGTGTAGTATAGAGAAAAATAATTTTAGTTCATTGATATTTCTTTGCAAAATTGTGCTCAATTTCATACGTAACAATTTCACAAAGATCTCTTTGTTAGTTGGGATTAGGGGAACTTTAGAGCATATATTAACTCATATACCAAAGCCGTTTTGAGCATGGGTATTTGTTGGTAAAATATGTATTTGTGTGGAATTTTTTCGAAAGAATGTCATTATTATTATTATTAATAAAAAAATATTTACCTATATATAAAATAAAAAAAGAGGAGTGAAAAAATTTTGTTTTATAGTAAAAAATTCATTTAAACTAATCTAACTTGAATTATTGAGCTGTAACACAATCAAACCTAAACAAATAAAATGTTAAATTGAATAGTATTAGCCTCTATTGAGGGTTATTACTCATTTTTGTACTAGATGTTTTATTTTTCAATTATTTTTTCAATTAATAAATTAACATAATAATAGAATAGAATAAAAGATATATATATATTAGGAATTCTCCCACTTGGAAGGATATCATTTCATAATTGTCTAAGATGGTACAAATTTTTCATTTTCCAATTCAATTTGATTCATTTGTTCATAGGATATGAAAATCATATATTATTTTTTATTATATTTATATTAATATTTTATATTAATTAATTAATATTTAAATTTATAACTACATTATTGTGTTATATTATTATTGTTATAAATTAATATAAATTAAAATATAATAATAATTTTTATAATTTTTTATTATTTCGAATTATCCCTTACACTAAGAATATTGGGCTTAATTCTATACAAGTGTAATTCATATATTGCGGTGAAGACTTCTCAAGTCAATACCAGAATGCAAGTTGAAGTAGACTTGACAAATGCAATATGCTTTGCCATTTTAAAGGCCAGTAATTATGCTGTGTGTCATACGGTAAATAATAGTCGACTTACATCTACAAGCCTTTCCACAATAAATTTTTGTTGACTAAGAGCTTAACATGCCTTTCAATAGGACTTGGACCAAAAACGCGGGAAGATTTACCTTCACGGCAGGGGCGGAGCTAGTTTGTTGACTAAGAGCTCAATCCGCCTTTTAATAGGACTTGAACCAAAAAGATTTACCTTCAAGTCTGGGCCAGAGCTACATTGGGTTTAGGCTCCACCATTTTATCATAAGCTTTGTTTAGTAATTTGTTAATAACTATAACAATTAATTGATTTAATTAATTGATAATTAATAACTAATTATATTAATTAATTTAATTAACTAATTGCATTAACTATTTGAATAAAAATATTTGATGAAATTAATTATTTATAATTAGCTATTTGCATATAAAATTATATATAAAAACATGAATATATTTTATAAGTTATTTAAGTATTTTTTATTTTAATAATTTAAATTTTACATTTAGTAAATTAAATTTTTTATAAATAATATATTATTTTAATTTATTATATATTAAATATTTTTTTAAAATTAAATTAATATAATTTTTATAATTATTAAATTTCATAATTTAAAATAATATGAGACATAAATTATAATATTATCAAATCGGTGGCTTTTGAAACCATTGGCCACAAAGGTCTTGGCTTTACCGATTCATATAATAACGAAGAAAGCAGACAATTATATTTGATTTGGAAAGGACAAATTAGAAATATAAAAATTAATTAAGAATAATTTAATTTTTTATAATCATTTACGAATAAGCTAAATAAAAATGCTGAGCTTTCCAGCATTTTCATAAATGGCTGTTTGTTTGGCAATCAGCTGCTTAAACAGTTAATTGCCAAATCCCAAAATTGATTGATTGACTTTTAATTAATCAATTTTAATCAAATCAGCTAAAAATTGGTCAAAAAGTCATTTACTAAACATGGGCATAATGTATTTTATATTTAGGATATTTAGAATGAGGAAAGGGAATAGAGGATATTTATTCCCTTTATATGTATTTAGTTTGAAAAAAATTAATTTTCTTTCTCTCTCTCTCTCTTTTTTTCTGGGGAATGAAGTTACCCCATATTAAAATACATTGATCCCTCCAGATTTCTAAGGAATCTCATTTCTTGGATTTAGGTTTTGCAAAAACCAACCGTGTGTTCCTTCATCTTTTTATAGGAATTTCATTCCTTCATCACCCTAACAATCTCATAACGAGCACTAAGTACATTTGTGCTATTTCTCTCTCACTTGTTCTCTCTCTATTTCGATCATTCTGTTTTTTTTATTTGTTTATTTCTTATTCGATCTAGAAATATATGACAAAATGGTATAAGGTATACATGCAAGAGCATAAACTGCTAGTTTTTCTATCTCAATCATTCTGTTTTTTTATTTATTTATTTCTCTGTCAATGTGGAAACAGTATACGGTATATATTATGGGACCGTTTATTTGAAGGCTTGCAACAAAATGGGTGTTTTTCTTGCTTTGAACCTCCTTTTCCAATGTATAATGGCTGCATGAACAATGTGGAAAAGAAAATATCATAGACCATAGGAGATACTTAATTGCAGTACTCTATACAAACACAACAGAAATAACTAAGAACCAAACTTTCAATATTTTAAAGAAGCAAGGAAGGAAGGGAACTAGTTTAAAAGTCCTTTGTTGAAAAAATTTTCATTCACCCATAATCTAGATTTATCTATCAAGCCATAGCCAAGTGCTTCATTATTCAACACGAAACCGAAGTAAAATAAAAGATTGTGGAGAAGCAAAGGTCAAATGCACTAGGTTGATAGCATTGCATGTTCACACAGTAAAATCTCTGTAATGAAACAGAGTCAAATTTTAGATATATAAGTATGAATTACAGCAATTCAAGAAAAAATGGCAGGTAAAATTTTTATTATAAAAAATTATGGTTACAACAAAAAGAAAAGGGGGAACTCTTGATTAAGAATTTTATATTAGGAAGGCAAACAGGTTTTTCAAGCCCAATTGCATCAAACAAATTAGAAATAGACAGAAAATTTTCAAGTGGATGGTAGGTAAAAATTTTATTGTAAAAAATTATAGTTATTCACGGAGACCTCTTTTGCAATCGGCAGTTCTATGTAGAAACCTTTTAGCTAATTATTTTCCCGTTTGGATCTGGACACATTCTTGTTACTTGTTGGTTCTGATAGAAGAGCATGTCATATAAATGCCCTAATGCACCTATGAGTAAGAAAATACCATGAAAAATCCTTTCTGGCTAATTCCATTTCTTGATTCCATTCTCTTTTCCTAATTTGAATCAAATGACTCCTTAATTCTACTAAAAATTTATATTGATCTTGAAATAAAAATTTAAATTAAAATATTCCCTCCAATCCTTTTTAATATACAAAGATGCCCCTTTAAATGGAAATTTAATGTAAATTTTTTTAGCATTTATTAAGATAATATTGACAATATTTGAAAAAAAAACTCCATTCTTAATTTTCTAAGATGACCATTAAATAAGGAAAATACCCCTTATAAAATGATAATTAAAAAAAAGAATGGCAGAGACTATGGTGCACAAATGCACCATTAAATTAATAGTCAATATCTAGTCGTTCAAGGAATCAACCGATTCCAAAGAAGTTATACTGGCCAATTTTTATATTTTCACATTTGTCATTTTTTGTTCAAAATATACAATTTTTGGTACACTTGTTTGAAACTGCATCTCCTTCCTCCGTGACACCGCGTCCTTTCTCTTTCTCTCTCTAGAAATTGAAATTTTCCACCATAAGCGCAACCCAATGCATTCGTCTCTCAGCAGAAAAAAAAATCAAAGAAAGAATGGCAAAGTCCAAAAACAATGTTAAGAAGTTGTCTTACATCTTTGTTCCATCTTAAATCATCAACCTGATTCCATCCTCTTCTCTGCAATCTCTGCTTGATGAAACTCTCAAAAAATCCTCTAGGAACAATGTCAGTAGTTGTAGAAGCTCAAAAATTTAGTTTTTCACACTTTTTTCTCAATTTCCTTGACATTCTAAAATTTGTCTTTAATCTAAATATCCTATTTTCTCTATACCCATTTATCACAACTCAACCTTAGCTTCCAACATTAAGTTTTTATCCAAAATGTGAACTTAGGTTTGCTTCCGAAAATGGAAAATCAACAAAAAATGTTGAAAGGATGAAACTTTGATGGCTAATGTGCGATTGGAAGCAGAAAGGTCTAATGGGATGTCAGAAGAGGAGAAAAATGATGAAATAGTTAAGAACAGTGAGTTTTGGAAGCAATCAAATGGATTGAGATATAAACCTTGTTTAGATTTCAACTTTCAATCCTTCAGATGGACTATCGCAAGATTGATGAGACTTAATATTACATTTACAATTTATGATTTTTTTGGGTTCATTACATAAATATTTTGTTTTAGGTTTCTCTTTCCCACTTCTATCAACGCAACAAATCTCAGTCGTTAATATCAGGATGCATCGGTGCACCACCTTTTTAGTGGTGCACCATAGTCTCTTCCAAAAAGAATAGAAGGAATATTATGTGACATGATTTAAAAAGTTTTTTATAATGCCATTAGCATTAGCGATTTATCATATTGGGAATCTCGCATTTCATACATTAACTTTATTGATTTTTATCAATTTTTTTGAATTATGAATTATTATATTTCAAAAAAAATCATTTTTCTATATTATGTGCACAAATCCTATATTTCCTTCATAAAATTCATAATTGTATGCAAACTTTACATATACAGGAAGTTAAAATTCTATTGATAAAATGTTGTTATGAACCATTTTAGGAATTTGTAAATTTTTGCAAAAAAAATTGCTAATTTTTTATCAAACAAAAATTATAAAATATACTAATATCCATTTTTTAAATTTACATTTAAGTATAATGCATGAAAATAACATTTTATATGTACAAATGACCCCCAAATTTTTTTCCTAATTCCACCTTCAAGGTTAAATTTTGTTTGGGGTAATTTAGATATTAAATAATAATTCCTCATAGATTTTTCCTTAAAAAAATATTGTAGTGTCCTCTAAAATATTTTAAATAAGGTGATATCTTTAAGTGTGAGAAAATGTTTTATCATGCAAAAAGAAAGTTAGAAAAATGAGTTTAATGTGTGAATCCACATCCTAGGACAAATCATTACAACAAATTGTGATATGATATTGCCACATTGACACTGGTTGAAGTGAAAATTGATGCATATAATGGTATGGTGATATTTTAAAAAATACGAGCAACCTTTTAAATTGGCTTTAATTAACAACCAATATTGTAAAACCATGCTATATCTTTTATGTTGGTTAATAATGAATTAATTTTTAATGAGAGATAAAAAGTTGGTTTAGAAAATAAGTTTAGTTTTTTTAAAAGAAAATTATAGCTTTTCAAAGAATTGTTAGAACAAAAAGCCATCATCATTCAAAGGTAAATTTTTAGGACAATTCCTAACAAGTATTAATTTGAAATCAAAGTCTAAATTAATTGATTCTATTTTAAAATCACATTTGAAGATTTCAAAATATGTGATAATTATGATTTTGTTTTATATAAATAACTAATAAGTTAACTTATAACTAATAAGTTATTTAATAACTGATAAACTAAAAACTATTTAATAACTAATAAACTAACTTAGTAATTGATAAACTAATTAATAATTAATAACTCATAAGTTAACTAATTGAATAAGAAATACTTAACAAAATTAATTGTTAAATTATCTAAAATCACAAAATGATATAAAAATATATTAATAGAAATAGATATATAATTAAAATAATTTATATTTATCTAAGAATAAAATTATATTAATACAATTGATATATTTAAAAATAAAAATATAGTATATGATATTTAATTATATTTTATGAATTTATATATTTATTTAATTATATAACATTTATTTTATTATTTACAATATAATTATAATTATTTAAACTATAATTACTTAAAATTATAATTACTTAATTACATTTTTTAACTTTACATATTTATTTATGTATATATTTTTATACACTTATAGTCTAAAATTAAAATATAATTATGTTAAAATTAAATTAATTATATTTTACTAAAAAATCTAAGCTTATGTTATGAAGAGCATGTATTGTAAATTAATAAAAAGAATAAAGATAGATTTAAAAAATTTTAAAAATGTAATAACTTATAAACTACTCAAGGTATAAGTTATTCAAAGTAACTTATTAAATCAAAATTTATTTTTTTTCAATAAGTTAGTATGCAAAATACCTTTTGAAATCATGTTAAATAAAAATTTGTTTATTTTTTTCAATATGTTTTGTTTTTTATATGAGATCACGTTACAAAACTTTTATATGTAGAAATAATGTTTTCATTAAGTAATAGGAAATCATATTAAAAATGGCTACTTTGTTTTCAAGTGAAATTATATCTAAAAAATTTCTTTTATTTTATGTGATATCATATTTGAAATTATTTAAAATACTATGACTCTTTCTTTTTTGAAAGATTATAATGTGATTTTTTCATTATATTTATAAAAATTACCTTTATTTTATATGATATCATGTTTGAAATTGTTTCAAATAACATAATTTTTTTTTCTTTTTGGTAAGAATATAACGTGGTTATTTCATTATATTTAAAAAATTGCTTTTGTTTCATGTAATATCACATTTAAAATTGTTTCAAATAACATGATCTTTCACTTTTTAAAAGAATATAATGTAATTCTTTCATTATGTTTAAAATATATATTTTCTTTTTTATATTATAGATGATTTTAAATATATGCTTGTCATGATTTTTTTACATACTCATCATGACCTTACTATATAATTACCATATATTCATAAGCAAAATATTATCACATTTTATTTCCTATATTATAACTCAATTTCTATATAAGTTTTCCATAAGATCGAACTAGAACATAACAGGTACTTATAATTTTGATAATTAGCTTCAAATCTTTGTTAATAATATCTTGGTAATATATCCAACATAACTATTTATGACACAACAACAACAACAACAACAACAAAACTTTATTATACTAAGTAAGATTGGTTACATGGATCACATGATATTATTGGGCTCTATCAGTAATTAGATTTTCAATAATATTAATCACCAAGAGATCTCATTTTATAACTTCTCCCAATGTCTTTTTTGCCCTTCATCTACTCCTTTTCATAAGGCTAAAAATCATATGGTTGATTCTTCTCACTAGTGCCTCCAATACCTTTCTTTATACATGACCAAACCATTTTAACTAATTTTCTATCATCTTTTTCTTAATAGGTGTCATGCTAATATGCTCTTGTATATATTTATTTTGTATCTTATTCTTTATTGTATGACTATACATCCATTTTAACATTCTTATTTCTATGACTTCTATTTTTTGCTCTTGTTATCCCTTTAGAGCCTAACATTTACTACCATAAAGTATAACTAATCGTATAACGGTCTAATAAAACTTCCCTTTAAGCTTAGTAGGTATTTTGTGGTCACAAATAACTCTTGATACCTTTCTCCATTTTAATCATCTAACTTATATCCTGTATATGATATCTTCATTAATTTCTCCATTGCTTTGTAATGTAGATCCTAAATACTTAAAATTAGATACTTCTGATATGGCATACTCTCTTATTCTTATCTCAAAATATTTCTATCTTGGTTCTTACTAAATTTGTAATGCATATACTCTATCTTACTCCTATTTAAGCGAAAGCTCTTTGATTCCAATGTTTATCTTTAAAACTCTAGTTTATAGTTAATTTTTTCCTACGATTCCTCAATCAAAACTATATCATTTGCAAATAGCATACATTTAAGGATAGTTTCTTGTATATCCCTAGTAAGAACATCCAAAACTAGATTAAATAAGGAATCAAGGCTGAACCTTGGTGTAGTCCTATACTTATAGTAAAATCTTTTATCTCTCCTCCAAGAATTCTTACACTTGTAATTGTTCCATCATACATGTCTTGTATAGGCCAAATATATGCAACACAAACTCCTTTCTTTTCCAAAGCATTTCACAACACTTCCCTTAATCCTCGATTATAGGCTTTTTCTAAGTTAATGAAAATTATATGTAAGTTTCTTTCTTTATTATGATACCTTTCTTTACTCATCATCCCAAATAACATACATTTAGGGATGGTCTCTTATATATCCTTGATAAGAACATTCAAAATTACATTAAATAAGTAAAAACTCAAAGTTAAAGCCTGATGTAGATTTATTTTTATAGTAAAATCCTTTGTCTTTCTTATAGTAATTATTACACTTGTAGTTACTTCATCACACATGTCCTGTATAGTCCGAATATATGCAACACGAACTCCTTTCTTTTTCAGAACCTTCTATAACACTTCTCTTGGTACTCGATCATAAGTTTTTTTTAAGTCAATGAAAATCATATGTAAGTCTCTTTCTTTACTCCGATACCTTTCCATCAACCCCCGTAAAAGGTAAATAGCCTCTGTTATAGACCTTTTTCGCATAAATCTAAATTGATTCTCTACAATTCTAGTCTCATCTCTTAATCTATGCTCAATTACTTTTTCTCATAGTTTCATAATATGACTCATAAGTTTTATCCCTCAATAATTTACACAGTTTTGGATATCTCACTTGTTCTTATATATAGGCATCAAAATACTTTTCCTCTACTCATTTGACATTTTTTTAGCTTTTAAAATTTTATTAAATAACTTAGTGAGTTAAAAAATACCTTACTTTCCTAAACATTTTCAAACTTTAATAGGAATACCATTAGAACCAATAGTTTTATCAGTATCTATCCTCTTAAGAGTTTTTTTTACCTCTGCAACTCGAATCTTACAATAATAAGCCAAATTATGTTCATCATCTTGAGTTTTTAATCTTTCCATATCCCTAGTCAATCCTTGCTCGTCATTGAAAAGCTTATAAAAATATTTCTCCTATATCTCTTTAATATCTTCATCTGTGAGCAAAACTTGTTCTTCTTCATCCTTAATACACCTTACTTAATCCAAATCTCTTAATTTTCTTTCCTTATTTTTGGCAAACTTATAAATCTTTCATTTTCCATTCTTTATCCCTAAATCTCAATAGAACTCTTTAAAAGCTTTTGATCATGCTTCGCTCATTACCTTTTTAGTCTCATTCCTAGCTATCCGATACCTTTCTTAATTTTCGGTATTGTTACACACATGTAAGGCCTTAAAACATTTCATTTTAGTTTTGACCTTTTTTGGCACACTTTCATTCCACTACCAAGGTTCTTTATCTCTTGGTCCAAAACCTTTTAATTCACCTAAAACTGCCTTAGCAACCATCCTAATCCTCTTAGCCATTGAATCCTAAATATGGTTAGCACTTCCTTGTGTTTCTTAATTACCTTCCTTTAATAATATTCTCTTAAAAGTCATTTGTTTATCACCCTTAAGCTGCCACCACTTGATCCTTAGTTTTAAAACTTATCATCTTTTCTAGTTATAAGTTTTAAAATGGACATCGAGGACCAAGACTCTATGCTGTGTAGTAAGGCTCTCCCTCAGAATTACTGTGCAATCCTTACAAATTCTTCTATTTGAAGTCCTTACAAAAAAGAAATCAATTTGTAATCTTAAAGTTTCGCTCTTGTACGTGATTAGATGCTTCTTCCATTTCTTAAAATAAGTGTTCACAATCTTGAAATCATACGCTACCAAAAAATCAAGAATAAATTGCCCCTCCTTATTTAGTACTTTAAAATCAAATCCTTTTATGTGCTCCCCAAAATTATCTTGCCTCATTACTAACATATTCATTTAGATCCTTTTCGATGAAAATCTTTCTTCTTATGAAATTTCTTGAACTAACCCCTCTAAGTTCTCCTAAATCTTCTCTTTTAAATGTATCTCTGATCCTACTTGTGGTGTATAAGCGCTAATAATATTAATATTCTCTTGTACAATTATTAATCTTAAAAATAAGATCCTATCTCCCATTCTTTTTACATTCACTACATTCTTCTTTCAATTCTTATCTACAATAATCCCAATTCCATTCTTTTCTTTAACTTTCCCTGTATACCATAGTTTGAATCCTATAGTGTCTAGCTCTTTAGCTCTTTCTCTAACCTATTTAGTTTCTTAAAGATACTTGATGTTAATTCTTCTCCAAATCATGGTATCCACCACTTCCAAGGATTTACCTATTAGTGTATCGCTATTTCAAGGACAAACCTAATTATGCTCTCCCAGATTAGCTTCTTTATCCACATCCGTCCAAAAAAATGGAAAGACCCTTGCTCATTTAACATTACATTCAGGTGTTGATGCAGCAATTTTAACTCTTTTGATATTGTACTCGAGTCATACAGTGTGTTACTTCTAGGTAACGACTTAACATTAGCACTAATAAATTATCATGTCTGATCCATAAAAAAAATATTGATAAAGTTTTATGTTAATTGTTGAAGGCCTAACATAATCCAGAGAGAGAGAAATGTCCCATTTAGGTTACAGGCTAGCACTACCCAACTCGGTAAAAGGAGAGAAAAACCCCCACTTGAGTCACAGGTTAGCGTTTATTATTATTATGACATAAAAAAGAAAATTAAATATTATTATTAATTACTTTTACTAATTACTTTTAAACTTGACGAAGGTTTATAGAAAGTGCTCAGTGACATTTAAAGGAGGAATAAGACACTTCTCTAAATATTATCTCCTTACTATTCAACCTGTGTGACTTGCTATTAAAAAGTTAATTCAAGAATATTTTAAACTAATTCATTGTTCTCTTTTCATAAAATGTTAGTTGTCATACATAAGCCCATATGGGATGGGGAAAAAACCCATAAGATAGGTATTATCCCACTTTCAAATTATTTATTAATTTAAACTCATTTTAAAATATTACTAATTTTGTCATCAAAGTGTGTAAGATCTCTTGGTGATGATAACTAGTTAAGTTAAAGTAAAAAAAAATTATATTGAAAATAATATTTTAAGAATTTGATAAATGCGCTATAAACTTATAATATAAAAGCCCAAAAAGAAATCCTCAAGCACTTAAAGCCTAACCAAAACTCTCTGAGCAATGAAGTAAAACTTAATAAAGCTTGAATGGAACTCCCTCAGCAATCGAACTAATCCATTGATCTCATAGGCCCAAATAGAACTCTTTCAATACCTAAAGCTTAAGTGGAACTCCCTAAACAATAGAATAAATAACTCAATAAAGCTCAAGAGGGACTTCTTTAACATCTAAATTGACTCCTTGAATATCAAAGTTCAGAAGAAATTTTCTAGCACTAAACCTAAACAAAAATCCTTCAACATCTGGACCGAATCATTCGAATTTCAACTTCAAAAAGGCCTACTAGAAACTAATAATAATTGGATAAATATAAAGTAAGGCTCGCCAACAACTAACATCATCTAAATGAAAATTTAAGGTAAATTCCTCCATTTATAGATCATCAGCTAATTAGATATTTGTTCACATGTTTATAGGATCTAAACTACATATGATCACATTAACTCAAGTATTATTTCACCATACTCATTAAATGAATTTAGATATATACCTTGAATATAAACTTTAACATTAACACCATTCTCACTCAATACTTTGTGCTTTATATATCTCTTTCATGACATATGCTAACCTAATCAATGAATGCCTTTATACAGCACCACCTTTGATTCTTTGTTTCTCTATTCTATAGATATTAAAACCTCCTTTTCAAAATGTTAGGATGGAAGGGAGCGAGTGATAATGATAATTACAAATTTTACCTTTTAGCACTATATTCACATTCTATATATCATACCTTTTATCATTCTATCAAGACAAAATTTACTTTCTTTGACCTATATTGACTTAAGCAACAGAGTTTGTTTTTTAAATTATAAGACCTAAATCATCAAGGTTTATCAATATAGGTCAAAGAAGATAAAAGTTGGCTTGGTAGAGTAATAAAAGGTACTATATAGGATATGGATGTATACACACATGTGTTGGTTCGGCCTATCCGTGGACTAATTCACAAGCCACAAGTTTTATGGGTGAGGCTAAACTCAACTCGAATTTATATGGACCGCCAAAATGACAATTTAAATCCTTTGAAACTTGTGAACTAATGGGTTGGTTTGTGGATTTTGATTTATTTTGACAACTCTATAACTAAGATGTGTAAAAGTGTTTTATCTTAAATAAATGGACTGATTGGATATAGTAATTAGGGGATGGTCTAAATTTATTAATTTTTAAAATATACATAGTTTAAAACAATTGAAAAAAATATAAATAAATTGTTTGATTGATTCTTTTGAGTACAACATTCCTAACTCAATAATAATCGCAATTAATCAAATTAATAATTTATATTTGGATTTTAATCCCTTAATTTTTTTCTATTATTTTCAAATAGATAAAAATATAGATTTTGGTCTAGTACTCATCGCATTTTTTTTACTGGGTTCAACCATTTCAAACAAAAAAATTTTAATATCTATCTTTCTTCAAAATTCACACAATGCATTTTTTGAAAAATACACCACATCCAAATCCATGATATTCTAATTTTTCTTGATTTACATATACAACTTCCTATCTATTTTCAAGAAAAAGTCCATATACGTGCACTTTTTTTAACAATTTTATCTTGTAGATAATGAAATTAAAAATAAATAAATTTTAACACGTAATTTTTGAATTTTGTTTAAAATTTACAAGATTGAATAATAATTTTCTTTAATACTTACATAAAAATTATTTTTAGTTAATACAAAAGAAATATTAAATAGAAATGACCTTATGAAATGGAATTTAAATAATAAGATTAAAACCACACAAATTAAATAATTTGAGGATCAAAATATATTTTTTTAAGTTGAAGAGATTAAAATTGTTCAATTTATATTTTAAGGGATCAAAATTATATTTAAACTTTTATTTTTTCTACTTTATTGGCATTTCTTAGCAAAATATTTGTTTGCAGGTATTTTATTTTTAATTTTAATGAAACGAGTATGACCCAACCACATGATCATCTAAATTTTACAGAATTAAAGGAATAGGAAAAAAAAAGAGTTTTTAATGCGAAGATTTGCCTAATTAGTATTTTCTTTCTTATTTTGGTGGTTCTTGACACATTGTCCATCAAAACCATTAAAGGCATTGGTGTCTCCCCAACAACCTCCAAATCATTCTACCTTGCTCGAATGGCAAGACAGCAAGATAGAATTACTTACTCTGATATAAGAAAGAGAGATTCATGAAAAATTTTATATATTTCTACCTTTTAAATTATATTTATCTCTTTTCTCTTTGAATTAAAAAAAAGTTACTTCAAAAATAGGATAGAATTTCTTCTACAGTCCAATATGTTTTTAAATAGGAGATGATTATATTGCATAACACAATGGTATCCATGTAAATTATTGATTTATTATCGTATAATATGTTAAATTTAATTTTAAAAAATAAATATAACGTATAATAAAATTTAATGGTATATTAATATATTATTATATTAATAATATATTATTATTTCTCTCCTAAGTATTAAGTAGGAAAGGGCCGGAAGTAAACATGAGAGAGAGAGATGAAGAGAGAGAGAATAGGGTCTACCGAAAAGGAATGAATGCATGGTTAATTTTGGATGTGGATTATCCTTTTCCTCACATTTAGAAGGTTTTTCAAAATTATCCTAATAGAAATAATATAAAATAGTAAATAGTAAATAGTTGGGATGTTAAAAGATATTAAAAAATTAAGAGTAAATATTTTCGCTTTAATTTAAGTGAAATTATACAAACGACCTTTTTAATTCTAAAATATGCAAGAATTTTTTTATACGTATAAAAAAAATTATTATTGTTATACGTTGAACTTCATCAAAATTTTAAATTTAAATTACTTTCATTTCATATAATCAGAAGTAACAAAAGTTCTTTGTGAGATATTTTCTATGTTAACTTCATGAGTTTAGAACTTATGGGTATATAGTAAAATACAAGTCATTAAATAAGTAAAATAATTGATTTGATCAACTCATCCAATGACTTAAACTTATAGGAGTAACATAGAATTCCACTCTTTGCGAACTTCCATTAAACATCTTCTCTGCGAGTCGATGTTTCGACAAGTTACTAGTTTATTAACTAACAATGTTACTGTTTAAACCCATCTATATTCTTTAACTTGGAAGGATAGTGTGGAACCAGGGATTTAAATTGCGGTTGCGGTCGCGATCACGGTCACGTCGCAATGCGGATGAATGTAAAAAAATGCGGTTATAACGGTCTAAAATTACGAAAAATCGCAGATACGATCTGTCTCAAAAATGTAATATTGCGGGTAATATTACGATCGTGGACCGTTTTTTAAATCCTAGTGTGGAACTATAAATCAACACTATCACGAGAGATGACGACAAGATTCACGTTGAATGAGCGAGAGTGAGCAAGCGAGAAGGGGTAGGAAGTGAAGCGTACGAACTTATATTTTCTACAGCAATGACTGTAACTTCACAGTTCTTGTAATACTCAGCCCTTTGCCTCTCCAATTCTCGTCCAAATGATTTCTTATTGTTTGAATCAATGGTTTGAACGAACATAACTCATCTCTATCAATGAAATGTATAATTTCAAACAGAGAGGAAAGAAAAAGGGGTTTTGAGGGCTTCGCAGAGATGAAGGAGAATAGCCTGGAATCGTCACTAGCAGCTCCGAGTTTTCAAGAGCTATCTATTCAACGGCTAGAGAAAGTGCCACCCAGGTACAGAAGAGATTACTTGGATGACATCATTACCGTCCATCATGATGACCATCCAACCCTTCGCGTGCCTTTGATGGATTTGGCCAGGATTGACAACGCAGAGACACAATAACAAAGCTTCACCTTGATTGTAAAGATTGGGGTGTTTTACAGGTATTTGAAATTAATATTTTATTTTTAAATCTGAAGGCAATTCTTCAAGTAGTGATTTTGTAAAATTTCCTTGCTCTTTTGGCATTTTCATGATGGTTTATATTTGTTCGTGTTCTTCAAATAGATTATTAATACAGATTTTTCCAAAGAAATAAGATTATAGAAATCAATGAATAGCCATTAAGATTTAAGCTTGAATAAATAATAACTTAATCTGGGATTATAGATAATCTATAATCGAAGCATATTTAGCTACTTTATTTTATGGACATCATCATGATTTATCTTTTGCAGAGCAACCGAGTAACCATTATAATCTGCCTATTTTTCTTTTCCGATAGGATACTAATAATTATTAGAAAGAAAACTGAAGTGTAAATGACCTTTATAGCCCTTTTCTGCACCTGCATCAACAGGATGAGCTGAAAGGAGAAGGACAAGGTGGTACAGAAACATCAACAACTTCTTCAAGCATCTGTGTGACTTTCTTCATAGAAGGCCTCGATTTTGGATCCTCTTGTATGCACCACAGTGCCACCATCACTATCCTTTCCAATCTCTTCATGTCATTTCTTGCTTCCTCATCATCCTCCACCATCATACTTAATCTTTTACTTTTATAACAATCATAAACCCAGTCAACTAATATCACTTCCTCTTCATTTTCTCTTTCCATGTCCAGGCCCTTCCTGCAAAATACAATTTCTAATAACATCACTCCATAGCTATACACATCAACTTTTGCTGTGATTGGTGTATTCCTGAACCATTCTGGTGCAACATATCCTTTCGTCCCTCTAATCACTGTATGTGTTCTTGTTTGATCACTCAAAAGAAGCTTTGCCAACCCAAAATCTGAGATTCTTGCTGTGAATGAATCATCCAAGAGGATGTTCTGTGGCTTGATGTCACAGTGGATGATCTGTGTGCTGCATTCTTCATGTAAATACATGATTCCTCTTGCAATATCAGATGCTATTTGGATCCTCTTGTTCCAATCAGGCCTTGAGATTCCAAAGAGAAATCCGGCCAATGTTCCATTACTCATGAATTCATACACCAGAAGTTGGTTTGGCCATTCATCACAGTACCCTAATAGCCTGACTAAGTTCTTGTGGTGAGTCTTGGCTATTGTGCTTACTTCTGTTTTGAATTCCTTTTCTCCTTCTCGGTGTATTTTCTCCAATTTCTTCACTGCAACGTAGTTTTGTGAGTTCGATGATGAAAGTAAGAATCCTTTATAGACTGTGCCAAAAGCACCTCTTCCTAGTTCTTCTCTGAATCCATCTGTGGCCTCCTGTAGATCTTTGTAAGTGAAGGTGCGGACATTTGTGTCCACAATGCTTGATTTGTGTTTGTTCCTCTGCCTTTTGTGGTATAGGGTTAGGAATATCATTAAGACTGCTGCAACAAGAAGGAGGTTGATAAATACAGAACTTCCTAATAGAAGTGATATTACTAGAACTAGGGTCCCTTGATCTTTCCTCGTTGCGTTTGGATTCTGGGAAAGTGGCTCATTTGAGGGAACGTCAGATATTGGCAATTTTATTAGAGCCTTCCCGATGATATCCCAGTCCTGCCTTCCACTTGACAATGGCAATTTCTTCTTATTACAAATCCCTTCCCTTAAAACTGCTACAACACAATTGCAATCATAGAGGCAAGATTGGCGGCAATCATCTTCATTTAGGCCTGGCATCTTTTCAAAATCCGCAGAAGTAGGCCAGTATGTGTTAGGTAGCTCATGCATCTTGTATACATCCTCTGGCTTCAACTTGCCAAATTCACAATTCAGTGCATGTTCTTGCTTGCAGCCATTATATACGTTATTCGGATCTAATGGTGAAAACCCAGGAATACAATCACAAATAGGCCTTCTATTTGCATCAAGTCTGCAGAAGCTGTTGTAACCACAAGGCCCTCCTCCCAAGTCACCACTTATGTCTCTGCAAATGTCATTAGGCACAGACCGAACAGTCATCCAGCTACTGCCTTTTCGATCTTTCAGATGAGCATATAGTGGGAAAGTCCCATCAAAATCAAGCGTTGCCCGATAGTAATAATCACCTTCTCGAAGTTCTGTTTTGTTTACAAAAATAGGGGCTATCTCGCCATTTCTTCTGACGACATTCATGTCACCTGATTCATTAAGCACCAGCCGGAAACCACCATTGGCTGTGTTGCTGCGGAAATAAGGTTGATAAGTATTATCCGTCCCTGGAGCAATTGGTTCAAGGACTGCATTTCCATCATCTTTCACGCGGAGTTGGAATCTTCCTTTTGAGTAGTTAGTAGCAGTTTGATGAGAAGGCAGCTTTCCACCAATTTCTAGTACTTGTCCCGGCAACATGGTATCAGCAGGATGCTTGAAGCTCTCCCAAACATGACTAGAACTTTTAACGAGAACAAAATTACCAGTGTCAAGCATGGCAGCATAGGAAATTTCACCAACAACGGATTCAGGTTTCCATATCTCTTCGCCATTTAAACTAGTGAGCTTGAATTGGCCATCTCTGGTGAGTTCAACTTTTGAGCCTTCCGGTGCCAAGTTATCTCCATTTGCATACCAAACTATGGTTTTATCCGGAATTTTTTCGTACCAGATAGCGAGCAAGAAGAGATTTTGATAATTGCTTCTGTTGCTGCTGCCAACTCCACGAAAGCCAAAGGCAAATTCACCAGAAGGTGATAGCCATGAGGAAGAGTATTTGGAAGCCACGAGGGTTGAACCTACACTAATATTTACAGTTTGAGTGGCCAATACAAATGAGAGCAAAATAAGTAGCAAAATGCTAAGTTGGTGAAGATGGGAAGCCATTGCAGACAGAATCTGGACTATTTTGCTGAAAAGAGGTTGGCTTAGCTTTCGCAGGTAACGCACACAAGTTGGCTTTTTTATAGGCTAGTATTGAATTGTTATCCAGCTTAATTTTTTGCTTCTAATTTAAATGTAGCAAAGAAATAATGACAAACAGAAAAAGGAAAATTAGCTAGTGTCCAACACTCGAGAATTTCTGTTATGCTCTAAATCCTAAAGCAACACTATCTTATTCCGGAGAAAAAATAAAAAGATAAAAGATAAATACAGTGGGGTGGGCTCCACACGTAAATTCCATCCTCACTGCTTCTTTCTACTTTTTTATTGTTATTTTATTCTTAATTTCTTCCAACTCTCCGTGTGATTTGTTTACCAAAAAAACCACACCACCTGATTGTCATTATTATGTTCCCCCACGCGGAGCCCAGAGATAGCGACCTTAATCCATGGAGGGACAATAATAATGTGATTTTCGCAAAATCTGTTAGAAAAGTCTAAATGGGATTATTCTATAAAAATGTTAAATTTTTTATTACAATCAGCGTAGATTACGGGCAAACTATTTTATTTTAAATCGTAATCAATTGAAACAGAAAATGGTTTTTTAAATTTTTAATATACAATACGTTTGATTCAGTTTCATTTTGTGCCATTTGCTTGATCGATGATTCATTCTCCTTTAATCTCTTTTTTATGTAATTATAAATGAGTGGTAGTAATACTATATTAATTATGCGAATATAATTGAACATAAAAAGTAGAAAATAAAAATACAAACTAATAATCTAAATCATTTAATATAAAATTCTCCTGTTATCGTTAAAAATTTAAGTTGAAAAATTCGAGCTCTGTGCTTGTTACTGTGGATCTGGAGAAGTCTATCAAAGATGATGGTAACAGTACGATCCAAATTACGTGTTGTGGAATATAATGAACTTAGAAAAATCAGAAGTTTCAATGCGTGCCATAGCAGCTGACATGAAAATGAAAATTGTGGAGTTTATACAAATGACTCTGGTGGATTTCAAGACGGAAGATGCTCAGAGATTAGTAATAAATATTGGGAAGTGAAGGGTTCGTGCATACGCCCAATATGTGAAATATTTTAAAAAGTGAATTATAACGCAGTCAAGTCAACTTACGAATTATGAAATATTTTTATTCTAAATTACGCATTTTTCACATTATAACGCATAATATGTGAAGACTTCTCAAGTCGATACCAGAAAGCGAGTTGAAGTAGAATTGGTAAATGCTTTATGCTCCAACTGCCCTTTTAAAGGCCAGTAATTATGCCGTGTCTCATACAGCAAATAATTGTCAACTTACAGCCAAACATGCCTTCCATTCCATAAATATTTGTTGACTTAGAGCACAACGCGCCCTTCAATAGGACTTGGTCCCAAAAACACGGGAAGATTTACCTTCAAGGCAGGGGCGAAGCTACATTGGGATTGGGCCCCAATGTTTTCTCATAATATATTGTATATTTAATTCCACCAAAATTTTGTATTGATCCCGAAATAAGAATTTGAAGTAAAATATTCTTTCCTATACTTTTTAATACACAAAGAGACTCCTCTAAATGGAAATTTAATTTAATTTTTTGTAGCATTTATTATGATAATATTGACAATATTTAAAAAAAGACTCTATTCTTATTTTTCTAATATGACTATTAAATAAGGAAAATACCCCTATAAAATGACAATTAAAAAAAGAATAGGAGTATTATGTAATATGACTTAAAAAGTTTTTTAAAATGCCATTAGCATTAGCAGTTTATGATATTTTGAATCTTGCATTTCATACATACACTTTATTAATTTTTATCATTTTTTGAATTATAAATAATTATATTTCACAAATTTAATTTTTCTGTATTCTGTGTGCAAATCTTGTATTTTCTTCACAAAATGTATAATTGTATGCAAACTTTACACAAAAAGTTAAAATTCTAGTGATAAAATGTTATGAAAAATTTTAGAAATTTATAATTTTTTGCAAAAAATTGCTAATTTTTTTATCAAAAAAATGATAAAATATATTTATATCCATTTTTTAATTTATATTTCAGTATGATGCATGAAAATAACATTTTATATGTACCAATGACCCCTAAATTTTTTTCTCCTAATTCTGCCTTCAAGGTTAAATTTTGTTTGGGGTAATTATATATTAAATATTAATTCCCTATAGATTTCTTTTAAGTTGTAGCGTCCTCTAAAATATTTTAAACATGTGACATTTTTAAGTGTGACAAAATGTTTTATTATGGAAAAATGAAAGTTAGAAACATAATTTTAATGTATGAATGCACATCCTAGGACAAATCATTACATCAAATTGTGGTATAATATTGCCACATTGACATTAATTAAAATTAAAATTGATCTATATAATGGCATGATGATATTTTTAAAAATACAAGCAACTTTTTATGTTAGCTTTAATTAACAACTAACATTGTAAAACCGATGCTTTTTATGGTACCGTTGGGGGTTTAGAACCCAATGTGATGTAGTAAAACTCAAATCATTGGATAAAATAATCAAAAAATTTAGTAATCTCATCCAATAACTTAAATTTTGTCACATCACCCTGGGCTCCAAACCTTCCAGAGTTTTTGAGAATTTCCTTATGAAACCATACTATCTTTTTTACACCTATTAATAATGAGCTGATTTTTAATGAGAGATGAAAAGTTAGTTTAGAAAATGAGTTTAGTTTTTTTAAAAAAAAAAAAAATTATAGCTTTTCAAAGAATTGTCAAAACATAAAGCCATCATCATTTAAAGGCAAATTTTTAGGACAATTCCTAACAAGTATCAATATGAAATCAAAATCTAAATTAATTGATTTGTTTTAAAATCACGTTTGAAGATTTCAAAATATGCCATGATTACGACTCTAATTTACGTAAGTAACTAATAAATTAATTGATAAATAATAAATTAACTAGTAATCAATATATTAACTAATAACTGATAGTTTATAAATTAATTAATTGTATAAAAAGTATTTTATAAAATTAACTACTGAATTATCTAAAATTATAAAATAACATAAAGTGATATATTAAAAGAAATATATATATAAATAAAATAATTCATATTTATCTAAAGATCAAATTATATTAATATAATTAATATATTCAAAAATAAAAATATAATATCTAATATTTAATTATATGTTATGAATTTTATATATTTATTTGACTGCATAATATTTATTTTATTATTTATAATAGAGTTACAATTACTTATAATTATAATTACTTAATTTATAACAGAATTATAATTACTTAATTATATTTTATGATATTACATGTTTATTTACATACATATTTTTATATACTTATAATCTAAAATTAGAATATAATTATGCTAAGATGAAATTAATTATATTTTATAAAAAAATTGGGCTTATATTATGAAAAGCATGTGTTGGAAATTAATAAAAAAAATAATGATAGATTTGAAAAAAATTTAAAGACATAATAACTTATAAGTTATAAATTATTCAAAGTAACTTATCAAATTAAAGCTATTTTTTTTAATAAGTTAGCGCATAGAATAACTCTAGAGACTAGTTTATAACTTTGATCAATTCAATAAGTTATAAGTTAATTTATTTATTATATGAAATAAAACTTACATGTTTTGTTTTTAACATGAGATCACATTACAAAAATATTTATATATAAAAATAATATTTTCATTAACTAATGTGAAATCATATTAAAAATGAATACTTTGTTTTTAAGTGAAATTATGTTTGAAAAATTACTTTTATTTTACGTGATATCATATTTGAAATTATTTCAAATATTATGATTCTTTCTTCTTTGAAAGATTATAATATAATTCTTTTATTATGTTTAAAAAATTTATTTCAAATACTTAATTATTTATGTTGATGATATAGTAATTATAAGAGATGATCATAAGGGGCACTGACTAACTTAAATAATATTTGTCTCATCACTTCCAAACTAAGAATCTTAGAAAACTTCAATACTTAGTATTAAAGTAGCACAATCTCGATCTAATATCTTTATATGCTAGAATAAATATGTTTTTGATATACTAAGTGAAATAAGTATGATAGCGTGTAAACTAATTGACATACCTATAGATCTAAATATAAAATTTCTACTAAATTAGAGGGAGCCTTTTGTAGATCTAGTAAGATATCGAAGGCTTATTGAAAAATTGAATTATCTTATAATCACTCAACATGATATCTCATTTGTTGTAAATGTACTTAACTCCCCTTGTTAAGGAAAGTCCAGAAAAAGGATTGCTATATGAAAACTAAAGCCATACTCATATTGTTAGATATTCTAATGCAGATTGGGCCAAATTACCAAGTGATTGATGATCTACTTTCAGGTATTGTTTTCTTTATGGAAGAAATCTCATTTCATGAAAAAGTAAAAAGTAAAACATAGTGGCAAGATCTAATGCAAAGACAGAATATCAGGTTAGGACATTAGTCACATGTGAGCTTATGTAGTTGAAATAGTTATTACAAGAACTCAAACTATATGAGTTAGGTTTTATAGAACTTATTTGTGATAATCAGATCACATTGCACATTGCTTCAAATCTAATCTCTCATAAAATAACAAAGTACATTAAACTTAACTGCCACTTCATCCAGGAAAAAATAATTTCAAAAGAGATTGCTATTATTTTTATGAATTCTAATGATTAGTTAGTTGATGTTTTTACTAAGTCTCTTTAAAGACCAAGAATTGTTCATATATGCAACAAGCTCTCATGGTAACGCCATATGGTGCTAACGGTTCAGCGACAAAAATAAGCCATCTGCACATAGTCAGACTGGTCAACAGGCAATGCAGGCCCGAAAAACCTTCCATTTCGAGCTCCAAACCATTCACAGAACATGAAGTCCTGCATAGACCGGCTCTAAGGGCTTCCCCTTACTCTATTTCCTTAATGGAAATTTCGGGGCAGGAGAGAGAACCAAAGAACAACCAGATATATCATAGGTGATCACATAAACTTCTACCTAACTGATTCGGCGCCTCGTTACTTCTTAGTACCTTCATACCTTGGAAATAAAAGGAAGTAGGCGGGTAAGAGTAGGTACTAATTACCTGGGATAGTGGAGAATGCTTCCATTGGTTAAGTAATAAGAAACCTGTACTAACTCAGTATATTCACAGCACCATCCTTGAAGCTGAACCAAGTTCTTGTGCCGTGCCGTAAACAACCCACCATTGTTTCAAACTCAGTGGTGAAACCATTGGCCCTCTCAAACCTCAAGGAAGGCAGGAGGTTTCGGAGTAATGGAAGACAGAAGGATTGGAACTTGATTAGATGGGATTGCTTCCTTTAGCACTCCAACAGACTCAGGGATGAAAAAAAAAAGAAAAGGGATGCGCTTATCGATGGCTTTTTCTGGCCTGGTAAGGCGCTAGAAAGCAATTGGATAGACTTACCTCTTGACTGCATTTACAAGGGCTTATCTTAGTACTGGTCTGGAACTTACTGCAATCGAAAGGAAGACGCCTGAAAGAGATTAGGATAGCACTTAGAGCGCTTAAGACTAGATCGAAGAAACTGGACTCAAACTTCCAAGATAACTCCCAATCGATGAAATGAAAGTTGAAATGAAAATAAGAATTACTGCTTGCCTATAACCTGCAAGCTTGCCGGATTGCCTAAGAGTGTAGGGTATTCTATTGGCTTGATCACTTTCTAAAGATCCTCAAGAAAACAGGCTTTCTAGCTATCATTTTTTTCTCGCCTATGAATCAGGTTCGGACCTTGCAACTATTCCAGATCCAGTTAAAAGGCTATGCCAAAAAGCGAACTAAAACCAAACGGGGATCACACGTTAGGGTCAAAAAGAATGCGATTTTAGGACGCGTACTGACAAGGCAGTGGATCCAAGAAAGCACAAAAAATACAGAAATCACATTCAGAGGGCAGATTCAATCCCATTAGGGGCACAAACTCACAAAAGATTGGCCAACCATTAGAGGCTCCGGTCTGAAAGTCAAGCTTTGACCGCCTCATCAGATCAAGTAGGAATGCTAAACGAACTTGAGTTAAGTTAGAAAATAGAAGGGGGCTTCCTTTATATATCCCCATAATAACTAAGAGGCTACAGGTAGCCCTTCCTCAGCATCAAGCCGATTCATGTAAGATTTGGGCATTAAATTAAGGGGGAGAAGCCGATTAGCCTCCATTAGCATCTGAAGCCAATTTGCCTCACTTTAAAGTAAAGGAAGACGAATCCGCGACAGAGAATGGGATTGATGCTAAGCTTTTGAA